>CM041778.1:9123756-9225342 GCA_023374045.1 Limonium bicolor | reverse complement strand
CTACAGAGATTATCAAGAATCTCAAAAGGCTCTTCCTAGCTCACAAAAATACTAGCCATCCCTGGCCCAAGCCCAAAACCAGATCCTTCCTCACCAACTCCACTGGCCATTTGTCCAGCATCTCAACAGCCCAAATCTCCACAACAGGTTGAAATGTTCCAAAAATTCTTGAAATCCAACCCAGAACTATCTCTACAATATACCCAATTCAAAATCAACCAGATACCCGATGTCAAGGTATGGGCTGACGACAAAGAAGACTCGTCCTCTGCTGGATCAGTCTCCTATGATCCATTCGGTGGACCTTTAGCCCAGGATCCACACGGGGACTATGAAGATTTTATTTAAATCAAGATTCAAAAAAAAAGAGAGTATAAAAAGAGTATAAAAACGAGTATAAAAACAAGGGCAACACCATCGTCCTCCTTAAGAAGAAAACAATGGCACCGTCTCAACAAAAGTAACCAAAATGACAACGAGCTTTTGGAAAGCTCAAATTCAAGATTCAAAAGCGCAATCCAAACAATAGGCTTCTCCACAAAATTCTGCAATACCACATATCCACAAAGACACAAAAATTCCCATCGAATTCACATTCTTACCAGTCTACTCAAGAACTGGTCCTCAATGGCAACTGCGAGATCAGCAACAATATGTCCAAACATCCACAGATCCATATCCTCCATATGACGGTCGTCAAGGCCAAACGCTCCTCTGCGTTCAGCCCTATGACCATCTTTTTTACTCCATAGATCGACCAATATTTCAAAAACTCCACATGTGGGTTCCTCTAAGGCACTTGCACGACAGTCTCCTTGTCGCCGCCGGCAAGGAACCACCAGATTTCACCATTCGTAATCAAGAACTACAAAAATTTGTGGAATTTCGTACTTCCACATACTACCTTACCACCATTGACCCATTCTCGGAGATACCCTGCACAACAGATTTCGAGTGGCATCACCGCAAGCTCGAAGTCACTCTCGGGGTAGACGAATTGGTCTACAATATCTACTATGGCTTCAAGATATCCCTGGATGATCGATTCGCAGATTTCGATAGTTCAGAATTTCCAGAAGATCTGCACTTCAACAAAAATCCGTACGACAGCAGCGACGATGACCAGGCGATGTAGGAAAATTGGAGAACTGTCAAAACATATCAATAATTCAAAAGAACGCATCAATCATGAAAGGAATCTCAATTATTGCGTTTCCTTTTTCAAAAGCAACATTATTGGTTTTACTTTTCAAAAGCATTTACTTTTCTAAAAGTAAATAGTGCTTCCATTATTATTTTCCAAAAGCAAATAGTGAAGGCAAATAGTGCCTCCATTATTGTACCTCCAAGACCCGTCCTCACTTATATAAGGGGGCATTCGGGTACTTAGCTACACACAAGTTATTACAAGGTTCAAGGAAGAGAATCTAGAGAGATAAGCTCTGACTTCTCTCTTCCATAATCCAATTCTCTATCCTTGTATCCATCTTCTATCCTTCAATATCAATATAAAAAAAACTCTTAAGTGAGTTTCAAGATTCAATATCTTATGTTTATTTATTTGTTAATGTTTCTTTAAATTCAAGTTATTTATTTCAATACTTTTTATTCAATAATTCAAATGGCTAGGTCTAACTATGATAATGTAGTGGTCAAAAGGGAGATAGCTGAGTTGATAAGCTATTCCCGAACGGAGAGTATAGGTGGCAACCCCGCCCCCATAAGTTGTAGTATTAGGATAGGATTGTACTTCAAAAAAAACTGATGATGATGTGTCATTTATTTCGTCCACCTTGAAACTACACTGCAGCGATCAAACGATCGAGCGCGATGACGTCCAGCCACTATGAGAGACCGATACTCTCTTCCAGATTACGAATGCACGACCTATCTTTAGAGCCACAAAAAGCTACGATGCCTTCGGCCAGCGGCCACGGCCACGACCACGAGCATGGAGAACGGTTGAGGTTTTTTCCAAATCCCTAATCCTTCCTTTTTACCTTTTGAAGTGTCTCCAGGTCTTTTGGATATTAACTCGGGACCAGAAATATTCAGCGGTGAACCGCTGCTTTCAGTGCGCCAGCGAGAGAGCACCTCCAGCTTAATCAAATTTGAATACTTCTTCGCACATCTTAATTTCCATTTCTTCATTGATGAAGTTCAACTTGACGCTTCAATTAGTTACTTTGTCCTAGTCGAAAGTCTTATCCTTTAAAGCTTCTCTAAATTGAACAAATCTCCCAAATTGATTAACTAAGATCAAGATGTTTGTCGTGTTGCAGGATTCAGTGGAATCTTCAGGTTTTCAGTTATAATTATACAGTTGATGCTTTCGTGGAAAAGAGAAGGCTTCATACTGACAATTAAAGAACAGGAGGAAAAGTCTGAAATGTACTTGGGTTTTGGAAGTTAGCAAGGTGACTGCCAACTCTCATTTTTCACCTAGCATAAGCTTTCTGCTGTATGGTGTTCATAGTACGGAATTAGTAGCTACCTTTTGATATTGCTCATATTTAGAGTGGAACCTACTTTGAAGTTGTAAACTTGCATATAGATGGACTATCGGTCTCCGGTTGTGATGCATATAATTGCCTCCTACATTTGTTTTTGGTTATCCGTGTTTGCTTTGTATGTTTCATTTTCTGGAAGAGTATGCTGTGGAGCTGATTCTGGAAATCACAAAGGTCTCTGTAGGTGGTTTGCTTATTAGGTAATGTTTACTTGGAGTGGTCATATGAATTTTTAATAGTTTATGACTCTAATCGTAACATAAGTCATGCGATAGAACCTCATGTTCTCTGATTCTCTTGTGTACAGGCTGCTGCGCTACAGGTATATAATACTAAATTGAAAAAGCAAATTTTTAGGTATATGATCGTTTTTGTTGATCTGCAATTTATTAAATTTTGTATGGATTTCGATACAATCTTAAAAGTAATTTATTAACCTTGACGACACTCTAGATAATACGAATAGTACAGCTCTGTAAGTACTAGGAATGGGCTTACTTTGCCATTGAGTGTAAAATTAAGAATTGTCATATGTCCAAAATATGAATCAAGATTCTTTTGAAATTTGAATTTGAACATATAATGGATTTTTTTTATCTCAGTGCTCAGCCGACGCTTGGTTACTGGTTACATATTATTTTCAGTCATTTTGGGTGAGAGATAAGGCAAGGGAGGGCACAGAGGGGAAACCAAATTCTTGCCTTTACTATTTCTCATGGTGACAACTTTTGAAACTAGCTTGTTGTAACTTATATAAATTTCTTACATGCTCATTTTGTACTCTAGAGAATTTAGCTTGATGCTAAAGTTGGAGTGCTCATGGTCCGTTGACCTGGTTTTTGTTTCTTTTTGCTTTCCTTGTTTCACAAATGACTTCCTCTATAGTGCTTTTAGGTGTACACCTGTGCCATGTCTTGTTGGACTGACCGATTTTCTCAGATAGCGGATTGGTTGACCAACAAAGAGCTCCAAGAAGCACTCTTAGCTTTCGTTGAACATTTGAATAAGGTGACTGAAGGTAAACAGTTTTTGTACTTTTTTTTGTCATTTTCAGTTTCCATTCTTAATATTCCTTATCATAACCAAGGGTATAATCTTTTGATCTAGCAGATATTGTTGAACTGTTGCAGTGTGTCCCAGATTGGGACTTAGCAAATGATTTCTTTAGCTGTGAACATAATGATCTCTTGAGCAGGTATTTTACTTATGTTTAGAATTTTGTGATTGTATAATAAAGGTGACTAACCTTTTTGATAGGTATTTTTTGTCACTAAATTGGCTGCTACAACAATTGACTATATATGGCTCTTCATTGTGACTATTAATTTTAGTCTGCTCTTCGCACTAAATCCATTAGTTTTTGGGCAGTAATGATAGAGATAATCCATTATTCTTACTAGTTGAGGGAACTAGAATATGATACCGTCAAATTAGCAGAGTTTGAAGCATCAGCTTGTATGTTCAACGTAGTGATACACGGTAGATGGTTTCTATTACTATTAACAAACATGGTGTTTGGGTGGTTCAAGGTTAATTTTCTGCTGATATTGGTCTTTTCTTAAGCTACTTTGTTTATTAGTACATGGCAAATGTAATGGACACAGACCATGACCGGTACATGAACAGGAAGTGAGGTGCTGTGGGCATTAAAGAGAAAACTCTCCCGGCCGTGTATCTGAGTTTGATGTTAGGCGAAACCGTGAATACAATCACTGCTATTTACATCTATGTGATTTTTTTTTTTGATAATTGGCTGGTTGTCCAGCTTACATAGCAGTACTGAGGCATGAATGCCTTTCCCGCTTAAGACATTTTAGAGAAAAAACAAATAGCAAAGTACACAAAGTTTTCTAGCCCTATTAAAAACTTACTAGCTAAGAGGAATTCTTAAATCTTTTAGCCTTCTTTCTTCCCCGCATGACCACCTTACTAGCCCGTGAAAACTTACTAAAGCCTCGGGGTCCAGCCCCACGACCTCTCTTGCCCTTTTCTTTAGAAGTCCTCCTAGAGCATCTATCGACTCCTCTATTGACTCTTCACTCTCATCGTGACTTCTCCGGCAATAGCTCGCTCTCTCTGATTTCGGATGATCCCTTCATAATTAGAAAGGGTAAGCTTCTCGTCAGGGACGATGCAACCAAGCTGCTTGGCAAAGATGAGAGTTTGTCTTGCTTCCTCTATAACAGCTCCTCCTTTCGGTTATCCTCTAAAACGGAAGGGCCTTTAGATGGTTCGAACCCCGGGGGAAATTCCGGATCCGCGAAAAGGCTACTAAGGCCAATATCATCTAAGTCATCCTCCATCAATTGATCCTGAGGGATATAATTCTCCACCCTCCCCTGTCATTGATCAAGAAATCCTTCATAGCTTTCAGGTCCCGAGTTAATACCAATATCCCCCACATCTCCATCATGCCAGGATCAACAATCCACTGAGATCCTCTTTTCAGTCTTCCCCTCTCATTGTTGATGATATTTACATCTATGATATTCAGCTTGTTTTTTCTAAAATGAAAGACAATACATAGGATAGAAGCTACTGTTGTAATAAGGAATTTGCGGTTTTCACATGTGATGGTGGTATATATATTAAAATGTCTTATGTTGATAATTTCTGTGAACTAAAAAGTTTATTTCTAGTGCGAGGGCTGCGCGCTTGAAAGAAGCAACTGAGACACTATCTACTACAAAGACATTGAAACCAATCTAGAAAATTGTTTCAATGTCTAGAAAATTTACACTCTCGCTTAATAATTCTATTGTCAAGTTGTCTTACAAATTTTCTCTGATCAGTGTGATCATGATGTTGTGGCTTTTGCTTGACTTCAGTTCTGCCTCCTTTTTTCTAACCCATATTTCCTGCCTCTTTCAAGTGTTATTTTGTTTTACTCCGTGGATAATCCCACTAAAGCATGTGTCCACTGTTTTAGTTATGCAAAACAGAGCCTAGAACATAGTCAAGTCAGCTAACATAGTTCACTTAATTAAGGATCTTACAATGAGAAGAGACATAGCAGAGTATCCCCAGTCAATGCGGTACATTTGTGCACCACGGTCTCCTCCCAAGGGTTAAACAAGTAGATTGCTGCTTAAAAAATAAACCATGTAAAATCGGCATGATTAAGAGCGCCATGCTTTTACAGTAAGAAAAATGTTCCATTTCTGGATAATTTATTCTACTGCTTCAAGTAAATGGCTATTTAGCCAGAAAATGTGTAATCGTAGTTGATATCAACATCACACCTGAAGTGAGGCTTTGTACATTTGCACGAGTAGAAGAAAGTTTGAAGGAAACTGCTCCTAAGTTTTCCTGTCAAAAGTTGCGGGTAATCTCTGGCTGTAAGTTCGTTCTCTATTGTGTTGTTATACTATTTAGAGATGAGAGTAAGGAAATACAGGAGGAAATAGGTACCAGTTTTGTATTTTATTACGTCTATATTTTTTTATAAGTGGATGAAAGTTCAACATAAGAGTGATACTGAGCCTCTAAATGAACCTTTCTCGCAATACGGTAGTGGATAAGTTTTAAACTCAGGACTTTTGATTCTAGGAAATCACTCCACTACACGGGGGGGTTTGGCATTATACGTCTATATAGTACACAATATCAACCTTTGAGTGGTAGGAATACAAAATATCAACGGTCTCTAATAAAGAGTCTAGGGAGGTTATGAGAGTTTTACAGATGAAGGATCTAGAATAGACCAAAAGACATGTGGATGTATATCCACTAATAGGGTGATTTACAAAATACTTCCCATTGGATGTACATCCTATTATACGGCCTCTTTAAAAAACCTTGCCAGGAAAAACCCATTGGGACAAAAACCATGGTCAGGAAAAAAAAATAGAGTTTAAAATGTCTCTCTCCCCCTCAATTTAACAAAAATGTCTCTTTGATGTTACATACCAATATCACGAACAAGCTCCTTAAAACTCTGGTAGTAAGTGACTTGGTAAATAAATCAGCTAAATTCTCATTGGACCGAATCTTGCGAACATCAAGAATATCCTTGGTCTGAAGCTGATGGATTGAGAAAATTTTTGGTGATATATGCTTCATTTGATCACTTTTGATGCATCCTTCCCTTATGCAGTGCACACATAATAATCCTTGAATATCACCATCGGCTTCTTTGAATCTGATTGAAGGTCACAAAACTTGAGATATGATGGATAACTAATATGAGCCACACACAGTCTCTTCGCGATTCATTTAAATCAATCAATTTGGCATGATTTGATGAAGTTGCCACTATAGTCTGCTTCGTTGAACACCACGAAATGGTAGTTCCATCATATATATCATAGCACTCCTCTTTGTACAGAAATGTCATGATAGAATCCTTATTAAACTTTATTCAGAAACCCTATGGTGCGAAAATCAAAGCGAAGGAGAAAACATAACCACATAAAGATTCTCCCCCATGAATTTGACATATATGAACGTATGCCAACATTCATTCCATAAATATGTCATAAATCATCATCATCGTAACGCTGATGAAGAGGAGAACAATGCTGACATATGTTGGTAAGAAACATCACCTTACCATATGGTAAGTCTTATATACCATTAAATCAATCACAAGTATAACATATATAGTGGATTCTTGACCTGAGCTTCACACATTTCTTTTCTAGCATATAAAGGATACTAAATTTGTGTGATCTAACTTGTTCCCAAGGTCTATTTGATATTCGCATAAGAGGAATATTCTTTACTAATCATGCATTATCAGCATAACTTTACTCAACTCATATACATGAGCCTAGTGCAAACAGTAACGTACTCTCATGTATTTGAACTTAATATCCACATATATGCCCTCTTAGTGGCTTATGTCATACTCTTGACTCATATTATATATTAATATATAAGATTTTATGACTTTATACCATCTGATTATGGTTTAGATGGTCCTTCCAAGTCATCATTGATCATAACAAAACATAAGACCTTTAGAGAAAAACATTCTCAAGATTTTTATTTGAATAACATTTTTCCGTGAATTCACATATTCACATTATGCTTTTATGCTTTCTTCGAGACTTTAGATCCTTTAGCAAGGTGTACTATTTATCATTAACTTTCTTTAGAAAGTTTATAGCTCCTTTTCTGAGGGCTAGACAACTTTTTCAAGTGTACGACCACCAAATTTCATAGCTCCTTTTTTGACACCTATTTTAAGGGTCTACTATCTTCCACCTTTATGATATTATAACTCTTTTATCCAATAGGAGGAACGCATTCATTTCTCATATTGAGGTGGATTATAACATGTCATACGCATAACCCTGGTGCATTGTCATGCTTGCATCACACGCTGTGTGTTTACGATTTGTCTTTATCAACTATTGGAAGTCATATTCCGCACTTCCTTTACTCTTGGAATATATCATTTTGGCAGTTTCTTCCCTCTTCAAGGGTCTGAATTCCTCTTTTGAGGATTTGAATCTTGAAACTCCTCATTTTCCTTTTCCTTTTGTATCATTTTTGTATATCCGTCCCCTTTCGAGAGACTAGACTCCTCTTTCGAGGGTTCAAACTCCTTTTTTGAGGGTTCAAGTCTTTCCTTATTTTCCTTTTCCTTTTATGTCATTTGACATATTCATCCCGTTTTTGAGGGACTACACTCCTTTTCGAGGGTCTGAACTTCTCTTTTGAGGATTCTTTAGATCCCAAGGGTCAACCACGCCCCCATCGTACTTGGGATTCACTTGCCATAGCGATTGTCTCTCACGCTTCTAATCAAGCTGGAACATTTACAACTAATATATATGATTGCATTATTTTATTTATATCTATGAACACATCAAGTACTTGCAACATTTTGAAAATAAATTATTCTTTGAACCTCTAGTTCATTTTGCTTTTTCATGCATGAAATAATTCATAGTCCATTAGCATTTGGTTAAGGAAATTCAAGTTAGAGACAACCGCTCTCTAATTCGACATCTTATAAATTCATAAAAAGCTATGAGACTCATACTTCCCAGAAGCATGGTTGTAGTAACAGTTGATATGTGCTTACTTTTGTAATCTTCCAACAAGGCAAATTGATTATACTCATAAGATCTTGTGCCAAATATCAAAACTTATATCATCCCCCCCCCCCCCAAAGTTGAGCATGCTTAAGAACTAAAGAAGTTCATTATTCTTATATTTTATTTTTAAACCCTTTTGATATTTTTAATGGGGGAGATATAGAGACAAACCCAATTCTCTAACCTTTTTTTCTTTGATCTACAAAATTAAAGACTTAATAAAGTCATTCTCAGTGGGAGTATAAGTGACTAAATACCACTATTATTTCAACTTTAATCTCAAAATCACATGGATAATTTCATTATAGCTAGATTTTTCTAAATCAAAGGCCCACATGGTAGTTTTTCTGCCCATAATCAATCCATGATATTTCGAGGGTATAAAATTCTCATCCACTTCCTTTGAATGATCTCGCTATATCTTATATGGCCTATTGCCACTCGAGTAAGAACCTAGAAGTTCTTGATAGTTTAGAAAACTAGTGATCCAACATCACTTTTCTCATGGATGACCCATTTTTCCGTATCATATAATGAATATTTTATTGTACATTAATTGTACGTTAGTGACCCCCTTTTTCTTTTGGGCTTTATGAGATTGGATTCTACGTTATATCAACTTATATAACGACACATTTTGTGCTTTTTCCTCGTTAATATGAGCATACTTTATCATTAAAAAGTGCATATTCAATGTTTATTCTTATTCCCTAAAGGAACATAATAAAGATCTTTTAAATTCACGGCTCATAAGAGCAAGCTCTCATTCTTCATAGTCTCTTAAAGACTATAGAGTTGTATATAAAGCATTTTTAGTTGTGCATTATAGCACTATTGATAAAGTATGACTCTTTGTCATTCAATGACTTACACCACACTCGCGAATCTGTTATAGGATTGCGAAGATAGTTCAATGTACCATATTTTTTCCTTTGGAGTATCCATGAATAACCAATATCCAAAGCATGGTTATAAAATATGTCAAAATTCATGTACTCTAGTGCATCTTTTGCACTTTATACACATTATTAAGGATGACACCTTAACACGTTTTCATCAATAATGACATCCTTTTAACAATATCCTTCGGGGATATGTGATGGTCTACCATGATGTCAATTATAAACATTTTCCTTTTGTCACAGTCCAACCATGTACGGATGTACCTATCATAGATTATAACATCTTTTACAATCTGCCTTTACAAGATAAATGGTCATTTTCATAAAATAATTCAAGCTTTTAGTTCACATATCATCAATGATCTTACAAATAGATCTTGCCAAAATCAACCTCAAGCTTAACTTCTTTCATAATCATGCATGATACACATTAGCATTTCAGAGCTTGGGTTGGACATTCACTGGGAAACTCTTTAATTTTCCCATAATAATCCTCAAATGTAACTCCTCAATGGTTACTTGGGATACCATGTAACTTATACCTAAGTTACTTTGTATTGAGATATCTTTAACTCTTCAAAATCTATCTAGCTCTCCAAGAGCTTTTACTGTTGATCCAATCTTATACCAAATGTTGAACATTTTTAAACCATCCATCTCAAATTTATATTCTTGCATGAGGGGAAAATAATTCATCATTCTCAACCTTCAATGAAATTATCTTGCATGAGGGAGGATAATCATCTTACAACTCTTAACCTCGAGAGCATAACTCGCATGAGGGGAAATAGTACAGTATAATTCTCAGCCTCCAATGCTTGTATACGATTGAACAACATGATCCTTTTATTTTTATTCATCCGATGCACTCATCTTGCACAAGGACGTATCAGTCTTATAATCCTGAACCTCAAGTGAATTCATTTTTCATGAGGAAGTATTTTGAGCTTACCTCAAGTGAAGGTATCTTGCATGAGGTAGCATAACCATTAACGTCAAGCGCACCATCTTGCACGAGATAGTATTATAATTTACAATCTCTTTTTCAGTGATCACATAAGAGAATTCTAAACCTCGAGTGTAACATGTTACACGAGGTAATATCACCTTTTTTTCTACTATCTCAAGAAGGATTGCCTTATAAACGGTAATTCAAACTCATCCTTATGGTAATACTGTTTTTCAGTCATAAAAAAAAAATTGGACGGAATGAATCATACCATATTAGATGGTTCACTTTTCAAAACAAAAAAAATATATGTCAAATAATACTTTGAGACTGTGATTATGCAAAAATCATTATACCACACAAACATATAGTTCATAAGCGATTAAACTAATAGTTCTTCAAAACTATAACAATATATTGTCATTGAATATCTCGCTTTCTTTTTACCCGGTTTTTACTTTTGGTCAAAGTTTTTTGTATTCAATAAACAAAAAATCGACTCCGTAGAATCTCACAAAACAATTCTTTTACCGTTTTTCTTTCTTACAAAGGTGAAACTTCATAAACAATATCAAATTTCCTCCCTTTTTTGTAACATATCTTTTCCTCTATTTTCACCAATCAAAGATTGTCACTTTGTATCATAATATAACAAATATAGAAGAAAAATAAGGATTTCTCCTTTGACTTAAAAACTCATATATACAGTTATATAAATTATTTTGAGTTGTGTCTGACTTACTTTCTTGTTAAGTTGATTATGCCGGTAAAATTGATTAAACTTACTTACACCTTTTGCATTCGATAGAGTACCCATCAAATGCGGCTTCAACATATAAACTCTTCAGCAGTGCATAATCTTGACAAAGCACAAAGATTTCAAATAATATTAAAGATAAACAATAACCATCATCTGAAAAGTGGTAGTGAGGAAAAATAACTTAATATTTTTGTCTATGGTGTATGGTAGAGATATGAATATATTTTAGTTGAGTCTATGTAACACCCCAACCGCTAATCCTTCAATTATCCTCTAATCATTCCCATAATTACCTTACTCGCAGCGGAATACTTACTTACTCCCGCGGGTGGTACAATGCCGTTAGCCATCCGAGACTAATAAGGCCACTACTACTTACAGTAACGGTCTGACGATTAGAATATACCGAATACATACTACTTACCTTACAATGCCAAATGCTTACTTACAATTTGATTACCGAGTATCCAAAGTATACAAATTACATTCCAATACTACCTCCCAAAAATCAAGAGTTTGTACATTTACTCATTTACTATCCAATCACAATTCATTATCCAAAAAGGGTGTACCACATGGTACACCGGTACTCAAAAGGCCTTAGCCGTGTACACTCGGTACAACACATGGTACACCATCTACCCATTTTCAAATCCTACTATCTACCCAAAAAAAAGTCCGCAAAAGGTCCTTACTCGACCATCACGCCTCGCGGGTACCTGTAGAATAAAAACATTCCCCCTAGGGGGTCAGCTTACGCCGAAAATGATAACCGCATACCCCGCGTACTAGTGAGGGTACGCCAACTATTTGGTCGAGTACATGCGGTTCGTTTCATTCATACATCATACATGCTTCATACAATACAAATTCAACACATTCAGTTCACAAGCATACGTACATTCAATACATACAAGGGAGATATTACGAGTCACCCATTCATACTTACACCGTTCACTCACCGCATTACGGAGATACAATTCTCCATTCCATTCAGAAGTCATGTTAGCTTCATTACACACCCGGGTTAATCGGGTGTTCAATACTCTTTTACTCAAGGTCAATGACTTACAATAGTCAAGACCGATACACGTACGATACTTACTTCTTACTTACTTACTTACTCCAGTTAAGTCGGTTACTACATCCCCCACCACCGGGCTTTAGGGTGGCCCACTAATCCAGATGCTACCCATTCAAGGGATTTGGTCCATGGAAAAGATTACAGCTAGGATTCGGATCTAACCTCTTGTGTTTCCTTATCCTCACGCGTGGCCGAAACTATATCGGACTTCTACTCATTCCATTTACTCATTACTCATGTTAGGAGTTAGATTGTTAGGAAGTAGAAGTCAGTACTTCATTTCCATACATCCATACAATACACAAGTACACATTACTTACACATACTCCTCATTTCCATTCATATATTTCATGAATTATACAAACTAAATGTTCAAGAAAATACACGAGAACAAATAGTTCAAACACAGCTAAGTGCAATAAAAGTCCGATTCGTGCATTTATCTTATTGGTGATCACATAAGCACACAAATCGGGGTAACCAAGTGGATACAGGGCATGAAGAAATCATACGTACACCGTCGTTTCGTACTACCGGGTCCTTTGATGATCAACTATTTGACTCCTATACATACATGAAGTAGTATGATCAATGGTCTATTATTGATCTATCTTACTCCTTCATTGATGGTTTCAATGTATAATTACTACTCCTTTACATTCATACTTGATTATTAAACCCATTCTTTTCTCATTGCCTCTTATTCTTGCTTTCTTACTCATGTACTTACTTTCTTACCTTTACTACTTCATTCATAGTGTACTACTACATATATATGCATATATGCATATAGGCATATATATATATATACCTATGATTACTATAATCATATAATAAAATATTATTTATTTTTTTTAACTCGACCGAACTTGCAAGTCCAGTCGCAAGTTCGGTCCATTCCAGTAGCTCACATTACGGGAAAATCGTCTGGTCCGACCGAACTTGCATGTCCGGTCGCAAGTCCGGTCCATTCCAGAAGGTTTCAGACGGGAGAATTTTCTAGTCCGACCGAACTTGCATGTCCGGTCGCAAGTCCGGTCCATCCCAGAAGGTTTCAGACAGGAGAATTTTCTGGTCCGACCGAACTTGCATGTCCGGTCGCAAGTCCGGTCCATCCCAGAAGGCTCCCCGTCTTTGTGATTCTGGGCTCGACCGAACTTGCAAGTCCGGTCGCAAGTCCGGTCCGGCCCAGTACTTCAGTTTAAAAATGTGTTTTCAGTTGGTTTCTTTACCCATTGTTTCCCGTTCTTTAATCTTACAATACTTCCCCACATGATTTAGCACTATTAAGCCCTCTAAATCACCCTAGTTCATCCACCAAACTTACTACTCAATCCCTACATTCACTTACACATTCTTCTTCTTCCTCACTTCTTTTCAATACTTATACTAGTTCCCATTTCACTTATTGCTACAGATTTTTGTTTCCTTCTTATGCTACATATTTTCAACTGAACTCCTATCCTCCATTACTCCCTCAACTAATGCTATTCCTAGCATCCAAAATACCTTACTTTACAACCTAACTCCATCCCACTTACAAGCTCCTTTCCAAATCTGTTTCAAGGTACTAAACACTCCCATTACACTCCCTAAATACACCTAGTTACTACCTAGGTTATTTCCTCCTCTTAAACACGTAGTCCTCTCATTTCTTCATAAAATTTGACATAGTCTCCCCTATAATTCTTGCTTTTCTCACACACCATCTCAGCTCCACAATTTGCTCATTCATATACCTGTTTATTCAATACACTATACACACAATTCAACTCCACTACAACACCATAAAGTTCCTGCACATATACATATACTACCCATGGTTTTCCCAAGCTTCTAAACATCATTTAAAAACTTCCAAACTGATACATTATCATCCTCATTATACTACAACATACTTACTACTCTTTACTCAATACATTACTCATTCTTAACTACTTAAAATCTGTTACATTACTACACATAAAACTAGCTCAAGGTGAGGGTGATTACCTTTTCTTGCTAGTTTTTCCTTCTTTTCCTTTCCTTCTCTTCTTTTCTTCCTCCCTTCTCTCCTGTGTCTCGGTTTTTGCTCAATCAATGGGCAATGCTACAAGCACCCCATGCCAATACACACAACTACTTAGTATTCATTTTATACTAACCCTAGAATTTAAATGTTTTAGGGTTTAGAAATGAGTATTACCTTCCAATGGATGATTGAAGTTCTTGACTAGCAAGAGAACAAAATTCCTAGCCCAAGAAGAAGCCAAAATCGGCAGGAGCAAGAAGGAACAAAGAGTTCAAAATCAGAAAATTCTTATAATGTAAACAAGGGCTAGAAATGATGGATTTTCGAATTTCTTTTTACCTCAAGATGATAAGGAGGTGAAGGTGCTTCTAATGGTGGACTTGAATCTTCAAATGTAGAATACCCATAAAAACGAAAATGAAGCTTTTGGATTTTTGAAAGGAGGAAAATGTTCTCCTTTGCAAGGGGATTCCAATGGTACTAATTTTGTAATTTTTGGAGAAGGATTAATGGGTTAACAAGAGGAGAAAGTTGAGAGTTTTGTGTGGTTTCTCTAAATCACCATGGCCATCGCATGAGGAAGAAGAGAAATATAGAGGGAGAGAGAAATCGTGAGTGAGGGAGAGGTAGAGGAGAGAGAGTTTTATTTTGCTTTTTACTTATTTC
Source organism: Limonium bicolor (assembly GCA_023374045.1). Classification (NCBI taxonomy): domain Eukaryota; kingdom Viridiplantae; phylum Streptophyta; class Magnoliopsida; order Caryophyllales; family Plumbaginaceae; genus Limonium; species Limonium bicolor. Next base: position 9,210,413 of record CM041778.1, on the reverse strand, counting down.
TTTTGTCCTTTAGTGAATTAGGAACAATAAAGAGAGAGGGGGGGCTAGTTAATCGGCCCACACCACACCCATCCTACAGATTTTTGACTTTTAATTACAAAAGTGGACCCACTAAGTTTCTTTATTTGCATTCTCTCCACACCCACAACTTCTCAGTTTTGACAGTTTTACTAACCGGAACCCGTTTCCGGAATTTTCTCGTTTAATTAATTTTATTGGTTCTAAAGCTCCACTAATATTTATTAGTGACTATTTAGTTGACCAAATTATTACGAGTCTATTTGACCCGCTTAAAGTCGTGTTTTCCCGGTTTCCTCGAAAAACGCACTTTAAGGTTCGTTTATTGCTTTTAAACCCATTTTAAATGTCCGTTTTCTTCTGGGGATTTGTTCCCTCATATTTATTTAAGTGTAATTAAGCCTTTAAAATTTATAATTAGCCTAATTAATCACTGTTTTTAATTACGGGGTATTTCATGTAGATAATGTGTTATAATATTGAGAGATGAGAGTAAGGGAATATATGAGACATTGAAGGATGAAATAGGCACAAGTCTTGTATTCCATTATACGTCCTTATATAGTATACAATATCAACCTTTGAGTCCTAGGAATACAATCAATCTCTAATAAAGTCTGGGGAGTTACGAGAGTAAATTGATGTGTTTTAAGTTAGTATGTGACACACCAACATATAAGGGGACCATTGTAAAAAGTTATAAATAAGGGTCCACCCTCATAATAAAGGATATTGTGATTCTCCAAAAAATACCTCTTAATCTCTTTCCTCTGTTACTTTACCATATTCCAAACTCAACTTGAAAAGGCTCGTACAGACGTCTAGGTAATAGTCATATCCTATCGTATGAGCAACCAAGACAATATATGAGGAACCGAGAGGGTTAGGGGAGGCTGTAAACTTACATTAACAGGCATAAATAAAACATAATCAACATTAACATAAAAGGTAACTTCTACCAATACTTTAAAGCTTGATTACATCACTCACAGCAGTCATATATATATTATATATATATATGAGAGAAATGATGATATAGTGAGAGAAACTGATAGAAGGTTTCTTAGCTAAATAACCCATCGTCCGAGGGAGAAGAAGTGAGAGAAATAATATTTATATTTTTGTTAGGTGTGGAATCCACTTTGTTTATGCATAGCGTGCAATACACATCATCTAGCGTGAAGTGAAATACCCCTAAATTAATTTAAATTAATTTAGGGGATTTCTTTTATAAAAACCCTAAATAATATTATTAAACACAAAATTAGTATATGGTATTATTTAAAAAAATTATTTAGGGGACTTCTTATATTAAATTCTAAATAATAATACAATTTAATTTAATTTATTATATGGTATTATGAATTTAATAACAAGATTTATAAGTCATAAATCTTGGAAAATTCCTAGACACTCCAATTATATTATAAAGGTTTTATAAATATTTGGAGTATTGATTTGAAGCATAAAAGTCAATATAAAATTCTAGAAACCCTAAAGCTTCTTAAGCCTTGCTAGGGTTGACTTTTGAGAATGGTCAAACCATCCCATGAAACCTATACCAATAAATAGGTTATGGAAAACCATGAAGATCAATAAAAAGAACGTCGAAAACGGATCATCCTAGCCAAATTTATGATAGAATGAAGTTTAGAGCCAAATTTTGAAAAGTGTCACGTGTCAAGACCACACGAGTCACCGGTACTTAGCACAAAAATCGCTAAGTATCTTAACTTCTATCAGTGTTTTTGCCCTAAATTCAAACAGCGATATCTCACTCATCTTTGGGATTTTTTTAGTGTTGTTTTCTTTGTTGTCTTCTCCTACACATCCTCTTTCCAACCATAGCTCATACACAACCTAACTCTTTCTACGTCGATGGCAAATTCGATCTGAAGTTGCCACCCCGAACACTTTCAACCCAGTTTTCCAGAAAAACGTAATCGGTAAGATAACTTCGTCTCGTCATAACTTCTTCATCTCTCATCCAAAATTCGTGTTCTTTAGCTCGTTTTGTATATCTCTAATCCCTCTATAACTTTTATGTTTACACCACCCAAGTCTGATTCTCAACCGTGTGGAAGATATAAGCGTCTAAAGGTACCTACTCGATCACGTCGGGTTTTTGCCCAAATTTTTCCAGAAACGACATGGTAAACTCAGATCTTTTGAGATCCATAACTTTCTCCCTAGTCCTTCGTTTTTAATGATTCTTCCACCAATGTTAGAGTTACATGTCTAATTTAAATGTGCTAGGTTTCGTGGATTTAATCCTTCTCAATTAGTGTGAGTTGGTCCGTGAAGTAGGCTACTCCGAACTGCACATGATATAACAGTTTTCCGGAAACCGATTTTGAATTTCCCTCACCGGTGCTTCTCTGGTAGGTTTCCGATCAATTCCTCCTACAATCTTGTTCGATTTTTCATTCTCGAACTAATCCCCCCAACCAGTTTAACCTATAATGCATCATATAGAGAGAATTTGTCAAAATTCAAATCGGAAACCGATAGAACCCTAACTTCGAAACCCAGATTTGTATTTTCGATTTCGTGCACCTTAGATCGTAAAGTTGGTATCATTAGAACTGCGATGAAATTTCAAATCCAATGAAACAAAAATCAGTTGATTTGGTTCTGTGAGTTGAGAGAAATCATCGATTTAGTGCGCGGGATTCGTTTTGAGTTTGCTGAAGAACTCACGCAATGTAGGCCGTCCGATCGTAGGTTATAGGAACGGACGACCAAGATTAAAACGTGGGAGGTTTTAGTTATATTTAGTTATAATAATTCCATAATTAAACCCTAACTTGTTTGATTTATTTAATTGCCTTCCCGAATGTATTTTGACACGAAATTTTAACCATAGATTCCTTATAAAATCTAGTTTATGTTGATATACATTAATATGGGTTTTGAGTTTTTACATGTAAGTTATAAATTTTACAAGTTCTGAGTATTATGGAATTATTTGGATAATTTAAAAGATATTTTTATGAAATAAAATTTTATAATATGTATAAATATTATAGTTACTATATATTAAATTTGGGAATTTTTGGACAAGGGTAAATGGGTCTAAAAATTGTGTTTGTCAAATTTTCATAAGATTATCTTATAATATATGGTTTTAATGTAACCAAAATTAAAGTAAAGTTTATTAATAAACTTTATAGGGTGGGATAATATGATAAGACTAAATTAACATTTATAACAGTATGTTATTGAATATTTTTGGGTATAAACTTTTAGGTGAAGTAAAAATTATATATATATATGATAAAGAATAAAATAGAAACTTATGTTGAATCAAGGATTTCACTAGTCTACATTTTTAGTTATTATATAATGTGGAAGTTAATATACTTAATTGAAGTTAGGGGAATACTTTATTTATAAACCATATATTGGATGTGGATTTGTGTAAAAGTTAATAGAGATAATTAAATACAATAAAACTACATAAAGGATGTTTTGAATAATCTTAGTATATGTATATATATACATTAAACATAAATAAAAGAAATGAAATACCTTATAGAAAATATAATACGAAGGAATAAATAAGTACAACTAACCTCTACATAATACTAATGAAAGAATATCATATGAGGTGGTATTAAATTGGGGTTATGAAATTGAGTTTTGAGTTACCTTCGAATTTCTAGGATTTAAATAAATCATAATTAAATACATATATAATATTCTTTGTCAATGACAAGAATGTAAATTTGTAATTGGGTTAAGTAATAAATAAGTTAAGACTTAGGGAAAATTTGTAATTTGATTACATAAAATGTTACACAAATAGATCTTAATATAATTAATAATAAAATAAATGAAATAGTTTTACATCTAATTGAGAAGTAGATTAATAAGCCTGGATTTAATCATTTCATAACATTTATAGTTTGGAACAATAACCTAATGTTTTAAGATAAAATCATTAAAAGGATTATGATATAAACTATGATTAGGAAATTAATCTAAATAATAATCCTTAAGTTTCTTAAAAATTAGATAAGCCATATAAAATACATTTATTACCAATATTCAAAATGGGAGATTATAATTAAGTGATGTATTTAGTAGTAGAACTTGTAAAAGAGTTGTAAATGGAGATTAGATATTTAAAACTTTTGAACCTTAATCGGAGGGAGCTAAGTTACATAATATATATTTGGTTTACCTTATAACACTAAAAATATTAAAGGGTCATTTGAATATAAGGTATGAGGATTTTTCAGAATAAATGATCTTACTAGATAATTGACAATTTCTCTTATGAATGAGGATTTACTTCTTAGTTAAATTTTCACCTTATATTAAGACATAATACTTATCCTAAAACATAGTAAAGGGAATTAATTTATTAAGTTATTCCTTTGAAACCTTTGGTTTTGTAAATAATATAAAATGTATTTAAGACATAAGTTTATTAAAATTTAGTACAAAAGGATTATACATAATCTATAGAGAGAATGTGTGTAAAAATTAAATATTTTGGAAATTAAAATGTAAGTAAGGATATATAAAAAGGGTTATCTTAAAACACCTTATTATATAGGTAATAATTAAGCGAATAATATACCTTACGAATACTAGGTATAAGAGTTGGAAGATTTGAGTTAATTAGAATATAGTTGTTTCAGGATGAAAAGTAATTGAACATCTTAAGACAAGATAATTAAATGGTTATAATATTAAGTCATTCTAAAGTAAAGATAAAATAATTGAGTCTAGTAGTTGTCTCTGAATTCTAAGATCAATTAAGTTATAATAAAATGCATCTACAACACTATGATTCCAATATACAGGTTGTAGATCTTATTTAAGCTAAGGGGAAGAGTTAATCATAATAGGTTAGCTAGTAGATGTTGATAAGAATGAATAATCGTTACATTGTGGGATAATAATATATATTCTAAGACAAACCTATCATGGGTCATGATATCACGTTATTCTAAATTAAGAGTAAGGGTATTGAGCTTAAGAGTTATTATTGACATTCTAAGATAAGTCGAAGGTTATACGTAACATTTAATTGAGACTTAGAAATAAGAGTAAGGAGTTTATTTAAGCTTAACGTAGGCTACAAGTGATTGATGATAGACTACCTTTAATATTCTTCAGAGTACTGTTGATTGTTTGCGCAAGTTGACTAGAACTGCTACAAACGTTCCAGGTACGATTTCTCGTACTCTTATGCTTTACTAACAAGACTTAAGGGATGTTTTTGACAAATGCTAGTTGATCTAAAATGGATTTCTAAAAGGAAATGGTTGTATGACTAACTCAGCTTGTGTGACTAACTGAGTCTTGAATGTGAAACTTGCATGGTTATTGGTTCCTTCTATTTGGTTATTTCATTAGACATTACTGCCTAGGGTTTACGCTTCTGCACTCTGTAGGACTGAGTGTTTTGGTATTGCTCTGGTGTAGTTAGTGATCTAGTGGAAGTATGGGAAAGGACAATCTTGGTAATTCTTCCTTTGACTCTGGATATTTTTCATCCATGAGCTGAGTCTTTTGTTGTGACGTTCGCGCGTCTTCACCGATGACTGAGAACGGGTCGGTAACAGCAGGGGTTGTATATCCCTCGTCCACAAGGACATTTATATCTGACAGTAGGTGAAATACCCCAAACTAATAAAACATGGATTAAACATCTAAGCACATTAATTAAGGCCTAAACATGCCTTAAAAGTCAATTGAGAACAACAGTGGTCAACACAAGCTAGATATTGCACCCTTTGACTGTTTAGGGTAAATACATACCCAAATGAACTTCTTAGGACCTAAAACTTTGTCCTAATAATATTAACACATAACTAAACATATTACAATTGTTGGACAACACTCCAACACAAAGAACAAGCATTTACACGCTTCAAGGTCAAGTAGGGCAAAAATGTGCTCTAAGGAAACCTTAAAGGTCTAATGACCTCTATTTTGTATAAAATTGGATTCCTAAGTATTATAATGAGTTAATGAACATTATAAAACCATTATCAAAGGAAACCAAGCTCTAAAACATGTTCTAACACAAAATGTGCTTAAAAATTCCTTAAAGCACGTTTTTGAGAAAATTGACTTTCTGAGTGGGTTTTGAGTGGTGTTAGGCATTGGATTAGACCTTGATATACTAATGTACTATAATGTACCACATTATAAGGTCTAAATCCAAGATTTCAAAAAATCAAAAATATGGCATTCATTTGTGAATAGTAACCCAAATAGTGCATTTTTAAGCAAAATTGACTAAGTATAGTCAATGGTCAATTAATGACCATCCTTACCCTTAGGAAGTCGGCAGTATGGAGCATGGAGGACAGCTCATTCAACTTTAATACAAAATATCTAGCTAGTTTGGTGAATCATCATTTACTATTCCTAAAGTAACATTAAATTAACTTATAAGGCAAATTTAGTCTTCTTTTCTCATTTGCTCCATTCCCAGCCGACACCACACACATTCATCCTCTCTTTTGCTTCTCCAAACCGTGGGGAACACTCCATATTCAGAAGAGAACAACAATTGACATAGGTAAGCTTATTAAGCTATTTTATGTTCATTCTTTCACATTTCTTTCCTCTTTCCATGGAGCAAAGCATCAACCATTTCCATCCATGTTTTCTAGGTTGTTTTGGAGGTTAAAATAAGGGTGAATCTCGGCTGTAACAAGGGAAGGAGGTGGAGAAATCTAATCTTGTTCTTAAGGTATAAAAATGTGCTTTAAGCACTTATCTTTGATTCCCTTCAATTCCGGTTGTGAAACTTTGTTTCCTAGGCTTATAATCTTCTTCTTAACATACTTATTCAGTTGGTATATCAAGAGATTCAAGGTATAGCCAAATCCAAGCCAAAAACACCATTTTTGGCATTATAATCAAGGTAAAAATTAGCCATCTTCTAATCTGAGTTATACCAGTTTAAAGCTTGGTTTTAGTAGATCTTTTGATACTCTTTATGTTCTGTAAAAACAGGCCGAAGACAACCCTTGGTTACCTTGTTATTCTAAGGTAGATTTTACCTTGAAAATTTACATTAAACACTTCTTATGGTTAGATCTTGCTTGGAGACTAATCATGCCTTAATTTATGTTTGAAAACATGTAAATAATGCTGTGGAAATTTATCTCCAAACAGCCGTGGGCAAACAAGGCCTAATCTTGGCAAAAATAAGGTATAAATCACTTAAACCTTCACTTGGTATATTAATATGTGTTTATACATATGTGTATAAATGTGTCGTGAGTGAACAAGGTTTTAAGGTCTTATTTTGACCTTAGGTGATTAAGGAATGGCTTAGTAAATTTATATAAGTAATTAATTAACATAATTGTCAAATTTAAGACATTATGTGGAAAATTGGTAAATATTGAAAATATATGGGAGAGGCCGAGAGTTTAAAGTACTTTTGGGCATTTATGTGTAATTTATTTTATAAGCTAATGTTTGTAATAAGGCCATGTACTTTAGGCCATTTTATTTATGTATTTATAAGGTTTAATTAAGTTTAGGTAATATATATATGTATTACCGCAAGGAATAGGGTATAAAAGTGTAATTAAATTAAATTTGGGGGCTATATAATAATAAAGCCGAAAATTAGAGGTTTAAATGAGTTTAAATAAAAATTATAAGATTTGGGGGTAAATTGTAATTTCTGAAATATGGGTACAAACCGTATATATGGAGATTAATGGTCAAGGCAATATTAAGGTGGTCAACCTTGACCATATGGTAGGTTTTGACCAAATTAAATAAGTTAGATAACTTATTTAAGGTTTTATAATAGGATAAGTATTTAATTGTAACAATTTTATAACATATGTGGTAAATATGTTATTACCGAAAATAAAGGGTGTATAATGGTATTATAAACACCCATGGGCTATTAGGAATTTTTAGGAATTTATTGGTTGGTTTTGGAATTAAAATAAACTATATATGTATAATATATATTTATTATGTCATTATGACACTTTGGAATAAAAGATGTGGTGGAAATGTAAAATACGGAAACTATATGTTTAGTAAGGGTAATAATAACCCTTGGGTGAAATTTGGTGATTTTTAGAATAATATAAGGGTATTTAATAGATATATGTATAATATATGGTTTTAATGATAATATAAAACTATATGTTATAAATGGGCCAAATGGCAATTATAGAAAGTTAGGGTTAGAAAAATAATTTAGAACAGCACATGGGTCTGTTCGGAAATTTTACAAAAATATAACCATGGGTTATACCCTTTTATAAGTTAAAAATGTTATATTATATGATATATATAACATGGTATAAATAATGGGGTGATTTTGTAAATAAAAGAAACTATGGATTATGGAAGAGAATAAGGTATAAATGTATATGCCTATGCGGCAATATAAATAGTTTTGTATAAAAACTATAAGTTATAAATTAAAGGAAATAAAAATATCATATTATATGATATTAGTATATGGTATAACATTACATAATGTTATGTGGTCAAAATGGAATTTAAATAAATTAAAGGGCTGTACCGAATTATAAGGTTAGAAATATGAATTTTAGACTATGGTCTACTATGTTATAAATGTTATAACAATTATATGGTTTAGGTGGAATTAATATAAGTAAAGGTATTCCCATTAAATAATGTGATAAACTATAAATAAATAAGATTTATAAACTAAGGTATTTATTGATTAAACCTTAGGAGTTGTAATTATACAACATAAAATGTTACGTAATATTAGGATAATAATCTTAATACAAGTTGTATAATATAATACAACTAATGGTATAATCATCTAATATAAGATGATAAAATGTAACATATAATATAAGAGTTTTATAACTCATGAACTTACCTATATGGTAAAAATATACATATGCAAAGATAATGTGTATAAGGATGGATATATATTATGGTTGGAAACTATATAATATAATGGTGGTGGTTATTACAAAAAAAAATAGTTTATAAACTATAAGTTATAAGTTTTAGAATGCAAATGTAGTTTACTAAATGTAATGGGTTATATAATACAATGTATTATAATGGATGGTGGAAAATAACACAATGTAATAAGTCATGCATGCATACATGCAACTATAGGTTATATACCTAAATTAAATGATGGATAAGATTAAAGAAATGTAATGAATTAAACTTAACAGTCGAAATATTTTGACATACGAGTTTTAGTAACAAATCCGACCGGTTTAGATAAACCCGTAACAAATAACTGTAGAAATCCGGGGATGAACTGTCGGGGTTACTTGTTATTCGGAAATACCGGATGTAGTTAGTCATGGAGACTGACTTATAGTTTTATTACCGTTTAGATCATACTTCAGACGAAGGCGCTTGACGAGCTAGTGGTCTACACTGCGCATCCTAGGTCTTGGTGAACGGTATGTAAAGGGGTTTGATTCGAGTTGTCCTAAGGGATTCCTTGGGCTCGGATTTGGTTGATATCACTTGTGTGTTAAGTTTTTGGATACGTGTATGTGATTATGTGTTACTGCATTAATTATTTATGCACGAGCGTCCTACGGGACTAACACTACGTCGACTATAGATCGACTTATATAAACATACATATAACGTTATTGTGATGACAAGACGGTTACTTGATATAATACCATAGTATTAATATTAAGTATATGGCAACCTGAGTAAAACACTTAGGAACGAGTCATGACATTGTCGGTCTCTAGAGCATGGATCTCGAACATGAATATAACCTAGATTACTTCTAGGTATGTATGGAGACCCATTGGGCAGCTAACTAATAATTATTCTCCATAAGACTAAGAGCATATCTTAAACATTATGAGAGAGAGAGAGATGGTGTGAGTTGAGGTGAGGAATCCAGTGTAGTTTACGAACTACCTGGTTGCGCATTTGTGATCACTGAGGGGTTCCCGATCGGGTTCCGCTCCAGGTTTATACCCAACGAGCCCTATTTGGATCGTGGGTCAGGTGGCTACGGCCTTTATATGGACGTCTTACGAGACAAAAGAGAATAGTCAGGGGCCCTCCGGACCTCTAGCGAAATGAGCACCTTTGTGTGTACGGGAGGACTACTGTCCATGGTGAGGTTATCGGGTTGTCTAAAACATGACGCCCAACTGGTATTTAATAACACATGGTTTGGATGGGGCCTTAAAGGCCAAATTAAGTTAACAAAGGATGGTGTTCGCTATGGCGTTTATTCAGTATTATTATTCGATACGTTCGATATACAATTGTTGTTAGCGATATTTTATGACTGTTTGAATTTGATGGATGGTTAAGTGTTTATGAATGTATGGATGGATGGCTATGTATATATTTTTATTACAGTATTGATTATAACTGTAAAATGGTAAAGCATGAAACCCAATCTAATAATAAGATGGTTAAAATGACTAAGTGACCATTAGGGTCCAGGCCCGGCATACTCAGCGTTTATCGCTGATACTAACCTCATTGCAGGTTGTTGATCTTTGCCGAAGCCGAAGTGCGGGAACAGGGTAGTTAGGGATTACTTTAATTACCGCACATGGAGTTTGTTTGTATAACAATCACTCATAGAAAAAATGTTTTTAATGACGCATTTAAACCACAGTTAAATGGAAACCGTGGTTTAAAGTTTATAAACCACGGTTTTAATAGCAACCGTCATTTAAGGTGCATACCAGAGTGCATATACCACGGTTTTTCCGTAACCGTCGTATATAGGTTAGTTATATACCACGGTTTTCAGGGAAACCGTGGTATATAGTACATGCCGGAGTGAATATACCACGGTTCTTGGAGAACCGTCGTATATAGGGTACCTATATACCACGGTTCCGAGGCAACCGTCATTTATATTGCACATCTTACTATATTAAACCACGGTTTTTGATCAACCGTGGTATATAGTCTAGGCGGGAATTTTAATTTTCTGCCGAAATTTAACGCGGCGCTTTCTCTCTTATATATCGACGAAGCACTTCTTCTTCATTCTCTTCAATGTCACGGTAATTTTGGAACCCAAACCGACGAACATGCTCTGCAACTCTTCTTCATTCTCTTCAACTAGCTCACGGTAATTTTTGCAACCCTAAATCGCGAACAAGGAACATGCTCGTCCTCACTCATTCTCTTGTTTTTTGGTAATTTTTGCAGCTTACACTTGCGAACAAGGAACATGCTCGTCCTCACTCACTCATTCTCACCGTAATTTTCGTAACCATAACCGGCGAACAAGGAACATGCCTACGCCTCCATTCTTCATTCTCTTCAACTTCACGGTAATTTTGCAACCCACCGCGAACAAGGAACATACTACGCCTCCATTCTTCACTCATTATTTTGCAACCCTAAATCGCAAACAATGAACACACATGTTCTAGCCTCTTCATTCTCTTCTGTGCTCTGCTTGATATCTGCGAAGCGCGCTTCTAAATCGCCGGTGATTTTGAAAAAAAGTTCATAGACTATAACCACGGTTATATGTATAACCGTGGTTTATTCGTTGATTTTTATAGATATATACCATGGTTTTGACCTTTAACCGTCGTCGTATAAGGGTCTTTATACCACGGTTCTCTCCTTACCGTCGTTTAAAATCGTTGAGGACCGTGTCCAAAAACGGTCTTAAACGACGGTCATAGCAAACCGTGGTATATAGTCTACTTTTAAACGACGGCTATCAACCGAGGTATATAGGCAATTTTCTATATGCGACGGGAGCATAAACCACGGTTCCTAACCGTGGTATATAAGCAAAATAACCGTGTTAAAAACATTTTTTCCACTAGTGAATGTAGATGGTGAATTGTATTATGGTACGGTTATGTATATTCGGGATTGGGTAGACGCTCACTTGTCGACGTTTATGGTGTATGGACTTAGTATGAAGTATGAAGTTATCTTGTTATCACAGCGGTTAGCAGTTGTTTATGTTATATAGTTTGGCTTCGTTGCTCGCATGGACGAGTAATGGCCGGTGACACCCGAGTGAGTATTGTTGATATTGTTTTTCTTCCGCTGTAAGACGTTTTATTTATTGCTACGTGAGAGATTATTACATGATTATGGAGAGGGGTGTTACAGCAGGGGGTTGTATATCCCTCGTCCACCAGGACATTTATATCTAACAGCAAGGGCTGTATATCCCTCGTCCATATGGACATTGATATCTGGCGGTGGGGCCATCTCTCCCAATGGTATTATTCCACTCTTGAGTTGTTGGTTCTTGGATATCTTCTTTCATTCCTAGTCCTTGTGACTACTTGGGTCTCTCTAATCCTAACTGGAATTGGTTCTAACTTGAGCATTGGATGTTCACTAACTCATGGTGTGGTTTTTGGATTGACTAACTTTACCTTTCTATTATTTATCTCTATCCTTAACTTGTTATCTTTGACTTTGTGATTTTAAAGTACCTTGTTTCCCTGTTTTACTTTCAAGAGTTTGATTTCAAGTTACTGTTTATTTTGAGGAGTTATGTTTTAAATATTGTTTTGGAGAATTGTACCAGTTCCATTCCAGGGAACTGACTCACCCCCCGGGATGGGCTGCTTGGTTTCATCTTGCAGGTACGAATTGTTTATACAGGTGGCCACGAAGAGCATGAGTGATTGGGATGGGAATTAGGAATTGTGGAGAGTTATTCTGTTTTACGTTCAGTTTTGTTTACGTTGTTTTCTTGAGTTCGGACCGTAACTTTGATAATTGTAATGGTTGTAATTGGTGAGGTTGGTACCGGGTGTTTGGAACCCGATGATCTGTAATCGCCTTAGTATTTTAATTCTGCTATAAATACGTTTAAATAGGGGCGTTACATAAAGCATCCACGCAGTTCTCAGTGAACAAAACACTATAGACCACGAGGTTTCCGCCACATTTGATAGGCAGAGTCATAAACCCATACAATCATAAGGATAAAAAACCACCATTATCAAAAAAAAAATCTTGATCACCCATCCCTAGCCTTCCCCGACATTTCCAACCAACCACACAAGTGTTCATCTTCGTACCTTGACATCTGATACCTCAAAATCAAATATAAAGATAAGAGAAAACATAAACATAGGCACTGTTTGCCAAACCAACTAACTCTATGGTCAGTAACCAAACTTGTATAGTTAGTGCCTATCCATTACATTTCCTTCAGCGACTTTGGGCTTTCCCCAGAGTCGCCACTGAATCAAGCATGCTAACTTCACCAACATGAGGTATCGCATCAAGATGAAGATTGCATCAAGTATCACATCAGCCAGCATCCGATCGAACTTGTGTTTGTGGCCCCCAATAGAAGACTCGTGTAAATCTACTGTCATAGCATCAGGTCTGTCTAGTTGTGAAAAAACCCCAGACATTAAAGGGGACTCATTCCTTCCTTCCCTTAACAACAAACTGGTATCACTCATTTGACTAGTGTGCTCTTTTCCAAACATGTCAAAAACGACTCACACACATATCGCCAAGCATCAACTTCATCATTAACTCCCTTGGAGCATAGTCGATCTTGAAATTCATAGGTATTAAAAGCCACGACCCAAGGGCATCGTCTTATTCAGAGACCCCAACAATAGGACACTCATCAGTGACATGCAAAATACCCCACATTTAGCACCCATAACTTGTAAATTATCATATGTGATGTGAAAAGTTGTATCCTTGCCATCCATGGATGTAGGAATGCAATGCATCACAGGCTTCTAAATATTCAGAAGAACCCTAATCCTCAAGCATTTGTACCCGGATTAAATACCATCCTCCATGATCCCTACAAATCTTCCCACTTGTTTCCCCAATTCCCGAGCAAACTTCATATGACAAAGCCTAGCTGGGACATCATAAATACGAATCCAGCAAGGCACCCCAAAAAAACTTGATCCTCGAACCTCTTACCTGTTTCAATCGTTGAACAACAACCAGGAATCCATTAATCATCCATGGACCTCTAGTAAGAACAACATGCAACACCTCTACTGCCTCAAACTCGACAACAAAAAGGTTCTTACCCACTTTCCTTACTCGGAAAACACCAAACTCTCGCCTATTATGCCCTAAAAGTAGGGTGTTCATGGAAAACCGGAACCGTCAAACTGGACTGAAACTGGTGAAACCGAAACCGGAAACCTGGTTAACCGTAGTCGTTTGCTGATTCGGTTAACCGAACTGTTTAGTTTCCGTTTTGGTTCCGGTTATGGTTATTGATTTGACGAATCCGGTTAAACCCGAAAAAACCGTTTAAGCATTTAATTTATTAATTTTTTTTATTTTTGAGTATAAGTATAAAACTATATGGTTAATTATTAGATTTACCAAAAATAAATATACAATTATAAAGTTAATGGTTAGAATTATACCAAAACCAATAAAATCTTATCAGAATCGGCGGTTAACCGGTTTAATAATATCGCACCAAAACTGGAAAAACCACACATTGTTTACTAATTATAAGAAAAAAACAAATAAGTCTACATCATTTCGGTTAACCGGTAAAACCGCACCGAACCGACGATTACCGGTCCCGGTTAACCGCTTCTAAATGAACCGGTTACAGTTATCAAATTGACTAACCGACAATCTGATTAACCGGTTTCTGGTTAACCGATTATGAACACCCCTAAAAAATGTGTGCCAATTACGAACATCAAGTTGCTACGCCAAGAAAAGTTTGCCAAGTATACAGTCTTCATCGACTACCAAGCCTTCGTTCTTGGGGAAGAGCTAATCACCAACCTGCAATCTCTCTAGTATACGACTGAACACACCACCAAATAGAGAAACCAGAAAAGCCAAACCAAAAAACAATAGAAAAGGATTTATAATAGAACGTGTTTCTAGAAGAGATAATACTAGATCATGACCCAATCGCATATTTAAAAAAAAAAAAAAAAAAAAAAAAGGAGATGGAAATTAAGGAGATAGCCGAGGAAGGAAAAAGATGGTGCAGTAGAGAAAGGAAAAAAAAGGAGAAAACGATAGCCGAGGAGACGAAAGTTATGTATATCTCTCATGACCACTCATTCTCATTGTCATTCAATCTTCCGGACCACCGTTCTGCTATATTCAAATACATTTATGTTGTGTAGCAAGAATTGTACTACGTACTCTATAATTATGTGAGTTGTCATGCAATCTCAAAAGCATACTTTCATTGAAGACAAACAGTTCGGATGCGACACCATAAGATTGAGTCGGGGGAGCATGAAAAGTCATAGAATGATTTGTAATTAGGATTAATAATAACTATATTAAGATATAAGAAATTAACCATTAAGTTCACCCTTCAGGTTTGTAAGTTAGAATAAAATATGAGGTTTTATTTTTATTACCAAATATCAATATTTAAAATCTAATATATTATATATATTTTCAATTTTTAATTTACCCCTCGCATCATGTCTCTACAATAAGTTATTGTTATATAGTCAAAAATAATTTAAAATATATCAAAAAAAATTAAATAGAATATAATTTATTAAAAAACATATCAAATTAAAACCTTAACAAATGAATAAAAATTATAAAAACACAAAATAAAAAAAATAATTAAAGTCATAAAATTTAAAATGGAATGATTAAATATTAAATGAATTTTTTTTTCAAATATACCTAAATTGTTAAAATACTACATGATTTTAAACTATTGTCGAGGAGATTTAAAATCGTAAAAAATTTATTGTTTAGTCATTTTCTTTTTTATGATTTTAATTAATTTTAAGTTTTTTTGTGTTTTTATTTTTATATTCATTTGTTAAAATTGTTTTCAAATGTAATTATTTTTATCTATTTTTTTAATTATAATTATAAAAAAGTCTTTTGGTTAAATAAAATAAGAATATGAAAACGTACTAATTAGTAAAATTAATAGGGTTAAAAAGTGGCAACGTGCCCACTGTAGTATTAAGCGTAGGATATATATAGTCTCAGTTACAGACTCTAGGCTATTACAGATAAAAAGACTATGGGCTCTGTAAACTAGGCCCACGAACATTATTATAATAAGTCTATGGACTACATATCATGGGCCTATCTACTACTAATATGTTAAATTTTGATGAAGGAGTAATTTGGTAATGGAATAAATTTTGTAAAAAGTTGTAAAACTCATGAGGATTTTGTAAAAATTTATTCGTACCTTGAGTGTTTGATGAAATTTCTCTAAGATATTTTTAGTGATATATTATCCAAAGCCTCATTCTATTGTAAGTTGAAGCGGATAGTTTTTGTCGGTTATAACCTGAAGTTGAAAATTTTTTAAGTAAAAAGATATGAGAGAAGAATAATATAACAATTAATGTACGTGTGAAAAACATAACCTATAAGATACACCCATTTTCATAAACACCCAAAAAAATGTCGCCTTAATATGAACAATAATCATGCGCGAGAGTGTGACAGGGAAATGAGAGTGTGTAAACGTACTCCTCTATCCCATATTGATGATTCTGTTTTAATATTTAATATAACAAATTTTTTTGATAATAAAATGGGAAACTGTAGAAATCATTCACTACATTAAAATGGACCTAGCACTATTACTTCCTCAGTTTCAAAATATAAAAGTTTTTTGAAAATTGTATATTGATTAAAAAATAAAAATGATCCTTTGTATTTTATTTTGAAAGTTACTATATAATTAAGACTTATTTTTACATTAATAGTATAATCTTTGAAAAAAATTGTTACAAAAATTGGATTATCTTATATTTTCATCAAAAATTAAAACACCAATATTTTATATCTATTTTAGTATTTATAAATTCTCTTTTATTATATATATTAAATGTTAATTTATTAGTTGTCATCGATTTTTATGTTGTTTCTCAACTTTAGGATTATTCTGCGTGGTATAATATTTAAAATGAACTGAAATAAACTCTAAATATAAATTTTTGATAAAAAAATGGTTTCTTAAACCACGGATGGACCCACCTAGTAAAAAGAAAGGAAAAATTCACGAGATACCCCTGTTTTCTTTCGTAATTCACAATATATCCCTGTGATTTAAGTAATTTAACTTAAATATGTTTAAATGTTGTCCAAAATTGATGAAACTTTACATGGATGATGCTAAAGTGTTATATTTTGGTCCAATATCAATTTGAAGTTTTTTAAGCTCACATGTGACCTACGGGACCCAATGAACAGTCACATATTCATTGGGTCCCCCAGGTCACATGTGAGCTTAAAAAAGCTTCAAATTTGATATTTGACCAAAAATATAACACTTTAGCATCATCCATGTAAAATTTCATTAATTTTGGATAACATTAAACATTTAAAGTTAAATTACAAAAATCACAAGGATATATGTGAATAGGTAAGAAAACAATCGTGAATTTCCCAAAAAGAAAAGAGCCGCAGCAGGAGGGCGGTGGGTCGAGTGACAAGGGAACGCGGCGGAACGTAGAAGATTTGATTCCTTTTTAATGTTTCAAATTGAAGTCAGACAAAACTCAGAGCAAGCTGGAGAAGGGAATTTACACTGGGCTCGATGCAAATGCAGAACGGACAGACCGCAGCCCAGGCCCCCACCACTTCCCACACTCCCTTTTCTTGTTACAGATAGCTTAAGAAAAAGAAAAACTGAAGTAAGGAGAGTGGATTGCATCAACAGATAATTTTTTTTCCTTATTTTTTCCCTTATTTAATCCATTAGTGAATATTTTGGTTTTTAACTAAGAATAGGGATGGTAATGGGTCCGCGGGTATCCATTTCACTCTGTCACCCGATCCGTTAAACTGGGTGAAAAATCCGCATAAAACGGTGGAACGGGTACGGGTAAAACATTTTTCACCCATCACCTGACCCGCTCACCCGCATAGATTATATATATGTACTATATGTTAAATTGTTACTTATTATTCATTTTCCTTCACTCATGATTTTTGTAACCCTAACTAGTGAACATGGAACATTCATGCTTTGGGTGACTGCGCTATTCTTTATTCCACCACTCTAGGTAACTTTACAGTCCTAGCATACTTGTTATACGAAGTTTTTAATTCTCTTCACTGAAGGTAATTGCAACCCTAACTGGCAAACGTGGAACAAAGATGCTCTGTGCCTCTATTTTCTTTCTTCACTCTCGGTAATTTTGAAACCCTAACTGAAAAACAAATAACTTTCATGCTTTACGAAATTTTTCATTCTCTTCACTGAAGGTAATTTCACAATCCTAACAGGCAAACATTAAGCATACATGCTCTGCATCTCTGTTTTCTCTCTTCACTCATGGTAATTATGCAAACCATAATTGGCGAACATGGAACGTACATGCTCTGTGCAATATTTCATTATTTTCTCTGAAGTAAATTTCGCAATCCTAACCGACGAACATAGAACATACATGCTCTCTGTCTCTATTTTCTCTCCACTCACAGTAATTTGCAAACCTTAGTGGCGAACAAGGAAAATGAAAAACAAACGGGTAAACGGGTTCACCCGCTTCACCCACGGATGACGGGTGAAACGGGTGATGGGTGATACATAACGGATGACGGGTCGGGTACGGGTGGAGCGGGTGAAGTCGGGTGACGGGTGATGGTCCACCCGACCCATTGCCATCCCTAAGAATCATATTTCAATAACACAATAAACTCAATTTATTTATTTTTCTTTTTATATATATTTTTTTAAATTTAAATAATAATAGTTTATTAATTATTTATTAAAATAAAAGATTATAAAATTTTATTATTAATAATAATATTATTTTAATAACATTTTTAAAGTAATAAAATATTATTTTAATATGATACGGTAACTTGAAATGTGTAAAAAAAATAATGGTGGCCATCAAATCCGAATCTACCCGGAATCGGCGAATCTACCCAGAACCGATTGGAACCGGAACTGGGCCGGAACCGATTCGGAACCGGAACCGCCCCCTTGTGAATCGAATCCGAATACAAGTTTTAAGATTTGGGACCAAACCGGGACCGGAATCGGAACTGCCCGGAACCACCCGGAACTGCCTGGATTCGCGTCGGATTCGGAACCGTGGAACCGGAACCGCCCCAAACCGGTCGAAGTTACCGTTGGAATCGGGCCAAAACGACGTTGTTTTGGGAGGAGGGCGCGCGCTATGTTGGTCAAACTAGCCGTTGGGAACCGGATATATTAGTATTATTTTTTTTCCATGTAATCTTTTAAGACTTCCAAATTGAAATCATGTAACCTATTAGTAGTTGTACTCTTTTTCCTTATTAGGGTTTTCCCAATGGGTTTTTACCTAATAAGGTTTTAACGAGGCAGTGAATCATATAATAAAATCCGCTTTGCTCTTTAATTTTTATAAATTTAATACAAAAATTTAAGTCTTTGGTTCTTACACATTTAAGATTATAAACTTGAGGAATAACCTAGCTAGGAGTAAAGTGGACGAAAAGATCAACGTGTGCGCACAAACGGATCTAAAATCGGAGTTAAAACGAAGAAACTAGAGCCGATCGAATCTTTTCGGAACCGATCGGAATCGCCCCGTAACCGGTCAGAACCGATCGGAACCGGAACCGGAACCCCTCCGGAACCGGTCGGAACCGTTGATTTGAGCGAATCCGAAGCGAATACAGAGTCCGGAACCGGAACCGCCCGGGAACCGCCTGGAACCAGTTCCGAATCCGAATACACATTTTCTGGAACCGAAACCGTGACCATCATTAGAAAAAAACCACTACGATAGTGTACATTATAAAAAGATATTTTCTTATATATATTAATTGTCATATTATTTTTTTAATCTTTTATATTAATTATTTCCTTTCTCTATTTTTTAAAATTAAACAGTCAACCGACATCAACTTCAATTTTATAAAAGAATGAGTAATAATTATGTGAGATGATTAAGGCATGTTTGTTTTGGTTCACTTGATTAAGGTCATGTTATTTCACAACCTTTAGTACATTAATCTTATTAATAAAAAATAATAATACGTGTCATTATCTGATTTAGTAATTGGACCAAAACAACTTAATTAACTATATATGTCCATTTTTATTCAAATGGGGAAAAACGTGTTTTTGATTTGTTTTGCTGGCCACGACCAAACCACACCTAAACTTTATTACTCCCTCCGTCCTGAATTGACCGTCCTATTTGCTTTATGGCACGCTTTTTCACTTCAATATTAAGCATATAAGATAAAATAATTTTATAAAACTAAATTTTGTAACATATAGTTTATCATGTAAGGAATCATATGCAAAACTTAAATTTTCAAAATTAATTTATCTTATATGTTAAAAATTGAAGTCAAATGATATATCCAAATAGTAAACAGGACGGTCAATTCAGGACGAGGGAGTAACCTTATGTTGTACTAAATTATTAGAGGCTTATTATTCATAAATTAAAGAAATAGGAAACAAATTTATTATATATTAGTATTTAAAGTCTTATTAAACAGATTCTAACACATTTTTGTTATATATATATATATATATATAAAGGAAAACAATTTCTATTAAAATCATTTCATCGTAATTACTTATAAAATAAATGTTACATTTAGTATTTTAAAAATGAATTTATATCAAAAATAGTCCAAATTTATCTTTAAATGAGTTACATGGATGTATTTTATTTTACTTGATTCTTGTATTGAACTAATTTATTCGAATATATATTTAAAATAATTTAATATCATTTTTTATTTTAGATTGAAAAACTGCATACCCAACAGTAAAGTTTAATACGAGAACAATTGTCCCCAAATAATTTTTGCGTGTAAATAGAATCAATTTTATAAGTTTGATTACGGCAGATTTTAGTTATCCGATTTTCACACACACTGTATTTAGTACTAGTAGTTAGGTTGACCAAAGCAGTAAACGCACGGGGCTCAAGGGGAGAAATTGTGGAATTTAGGGTGGATGACGATGACGGTAAACATAAAATACTACTCCCTCGTCCCCTCCTTCATTATTTGGACATATTGTTTGACTTCAATATTTAACATATAAGATAATATAATTTTACAAATCTAAGTTTTGTCGTTATATGAAAAACTATACTATGTTGTAGAAATTTATTTTATAAATTTATTTTATCTTATATGTTTAATATTGAAGTGGAAAAACGTGTCAAAAAAACAAACAAGAAGGTCAATATGGGATAGTATGTTTTCCTGAATTTACGGAGGTGGCGTGCACCTTCCACATCACCTTTACACAGGCCCCACACCACCTAAATAATTCCTTAATACGCCACTTCAACACTGGAGTTCTATCCCGTGGTAGTAAAATCTTCTTTTTTGCTGTAACATATTTTAGGGAAGGATAATTTTCAGCAATGATCTGATTCAGGTACGATGTTTATGTGGAGAGTGCCGTGCGATGCAGTGTGGTTGCCAAAATGTACACCAGATGTATAGAATACTCGCCCAGTATAGAATTGAAAATGAGAGAAAAGACAAAACACGGCAAGGTAGGATCATAAGCTAGTTATAGGTGACTCGAAAGTTTTTCGAAGGCGAAAGTGCAATTAAAGGCTGCTTGACAACCGTAGGAGAGGGGTGACACTTTTTTTTTTGTGTGAGCAAAAAATAAATAAGTAAACATTATAGGAAGTTAAAAGGAAAGATTCATCAAAGAGAACTAAGAAGTATCTATAGAATTCCCATAGATTGGGAGGATTGTTTGACCTAAAGAATAACAAAAGTAGTAAGTATCTACTTTACTATAAATTCAAGAGAGTTATATAAAAAAACTTAACTAATGAATTGTGTGTAAGTATCATTCAAAGCCTACTTTGTTAATAGATATAGCAGATGATTAATATTTTCCTCAACATTTTGTGGAATTTTCCCAACCAAAATGGGATCATCAGTGGTTGAATACTTTCTACTTTTGTCAACTAAAATTATATAATGATATAGTGTTTGGTGTGTGTAATTAAAGCTAGAGCATGAATAGCCATTTGCAGAGGCAAACTAAAGCAGACTCAGAACATTAAAGGCAAACACATGAGTATAGGTTATATATGTGCCCAACAACCAAGGTGGTCTCATGTGAAATATTTGTGTGTCTATAGACCGATTGAAATAATGACACAATATATACCACATACCTTAAGTGATCAAATCAATCCCAGGGGATCAATAAACATAAAAAGGGCTAATCATAACAATTGAATAATTGAAACTTAGTTAAGCCATTAGGTGTCAAGCCATCATGGGAAGAGAAGTGGTGTACATTGGTCCACAAAAGCATCTTAAAAAACATGAAAGGGGAGACAATATTGGTACCAATCATTTGTAGAGTTACAATGGAACTTGTATTTTGGGATTGCATAAAAGGTCTGGTTTGAGCTTTATGAGTTTTACACTGTTATGGAGTATGCAAAAATGTTGCTTGGTAGTGCATGTCTAAAAGAGGAAGTGACACCTGGTGTGGCATGAAAACTAATCAGTGTTTTATGGTGAACACCATAGGGCATCGCTAGTTGACTCCCTGTTTTATCAAGGAGATATGATGGTATTCCCCTTATGGTTACAAGAGTTTTATAGGGAATTCTAAAAAACCAATGGGAACAACATGGAGGGGTTGCATGAATTTTCAACATCCTAAGTTATATTGAGATCATAAACATTGATCATTGGATAACATTAAGCGATTCAAGGCACCTAGGAAGTGTTTAAGGGCTTGGAAATGTAAGATGAAGCATTAACCTTATGTTGTCTTAATTCATAATAGTAAATGGGTGTTTATATTGTGTGCTTTGGAAGCCACTGAAAGCTCTAAGCTTTTAAGAGGTCAATCGTAGAGTTGGGACAAGAGGTTGTGGTATCAAAAAGGCAAGTCTAAATCTACCTTTCTGTGTTCCCTACGAAGATGCGGATTGTATTAATTATGAGACTAATTAAACATATGTGAATGTGAATACTGGAAACCTTTTGAAAACAAAGGAATGTGTTAATGGCCTTAGATATATAGTATGGAGTTTGGAGAAAAGGTAATAAGAAAATGGTAATGTTTAGTCATCGCTTGTGAATAAACTTAGTTATGAACAATAAGAGATCCAAGGAAGGATCCTAGTATGAAATTGTGTTAAATTCAAACATAATGACTACTTGAAGTTCATTTTTTCATTATTTAAATAAGGTATAGCTGCCATAGAAAAGATTATAAGTATGCTTACTTGATTCTCTTTCCAACCAAAAGGAAGTGAATAAATGGTTGAATACTGCTATGACCTTTTATGTAATCTCTTCTTATTTGACACTAGTTATCAATTACGGTCTTAATTGGGTGTGGTTTTGAATTCATATTTTTTAAATTGAGCCCACATATGGCGTAAGTTTACATGACTACCATATACAGTTTAAGAATTTGACACCTCATCGATGTTAAAGCTTGAAAGTATGAAATATGAATGTGGATTCCAAGCCAGATGGTGGTTAAGCATGAAGTTCATCTCCCAATTACTTCATCCAAGACTATGTTAGGAAAACTACAGACATAGTAATTAAACCTAGCTAAAATGGGCAAGTGCACCCAATTCGTTGCAATAAAACAAGTGTCGTATCCACAAGGAAATTGGTTTCTAAATCTCAAGCTTCGGTATAATAGTTAAGTGCGAATAAACAGTAAAATAGGGGTTTAGCCAGAGGCAAGATTGGTTGTTTGTTAATTGAAATGCAATAAAAACAGCAAAATGTTTGTGTATGGAATGGAAGGGGAGAGTACCCTAGGATAGTGGGAATCACCTAATTCACTCAAAGAACTTCAAAACCATAACACATCATCTCAGTGCCTATTAGAGTTTAGCTCATGAATCCCCAAATCATGGGAGATCCAATTCTTACCTAATTAATCAAACCCCTTAATTAAAGGAGGTTCAAGTCAGCAAATAGCATTAAGCAAGCACTCTTAATCAACAACCCTAAGCATTTACTTCCAAAATCAAGAAAGCAAAAGTTAGGGTTTACTCCCTTCTTGGTTTAGTTCCAAACTCAAGCTCAAATATTGAATGGAACCACCATAAATGCAATAAGAGATCAATTTAGTGCATTAATTGATATTGAAGGAAATAAAACGAGAGTAATTAATGAGTTAGGTTTCTAGCTTTCAATGAGCAAAATGGGTTCAAACCCTTATCCTAGGATACAAATGGAACTACTCAGCCATAGCTAAAGGAAAAAGCAAGGAGAATGAAGAATTAGCCATTAGAAGAGCTTCCAAGCTTCAATGGAGGTAGAAATCTTCACTTTCTTCTTCCTCCTTTCTTCTCTTCTTTTCTCCTCTTCCTTTCTCCTCTATTTTCGCCTCTCTCTCGTCTGTTTAGGGTTGAAGTCGTGTGTGTTAGATAATGAGATAAGAGTCCCCAAAATCAGCTTTTAAAAACACAGATCTGGGTAGATTTTCCGTCCGACCGACCCAGACTGGATCGGTCCCGTGGGTTGGTCGGTCTTCGAAGAAGAAAGCACGTGAGTCATTTTAAGTATGACCGACCCACGTCCGACCCAGGTTTATGGGTCGGTCAATTCCAGTAGCTTGGGCATCCGGAAAAACCAGTCCGACCGACCCAGAGTGGGTCGGTCCTGTGGGTCGATCCTGCTCCAGAGATTTGCTCTAACTTGCGCTGGGCCTAGAATCTTCATTGTGGCTCGGAATTGCTCCCCGTTTGCGGCGTTGGAAAGCTTGAGAGATGATGAATCCATTGATGCATGCCACTAGCTCAAAGGGAACTCAAAAGTATGCTCAAAATGAGCTTTTCCCTATCAAGAGATCAAACTCTATAAGTTCACTATTAATCACTAAAACACTCCATTAAGTGGTGAAACAAGTTATGCATCCAATAGAATAAAGGTGAATGAAGCTCTTAAAATAGCATTATTTCACCACTTATCAGACTACTATGTCAATTACTCATATGAAATTGACCGTTACATTTATTTAAAGAAGTGCATAGAGGGCTGTATTACCCTTAGGCCCATTTATGTAACTCAGCCCATTCACATGTTATAGCTTAGCCATTCTGTATTTGACAGTTCTAGTATGTTCTTTACACATGTATAGATATCCCACTTACGGCTATCAATATACAACACAATACATATATTTCTACTGTTACATTCCTTCACTATTTACTCAACTATGGTATCAAGAATAGATCACTGGCGATAATCTTTCTTTTTCCGCTTCGCTTCCCTCTCCATGGCCACCCCTCCGCCTGAAGGCTCCACCACCAACGACTGCAACACTGATACATCAGCTAGTAATGGCACTAAATCTCCGTTGCACGCTACCCCTGCACAACAAATTCACACTTCATCACAATTAATAGTTTCCGCCGCAGCAAACCTCATTAAGCTTAAACCCAAAAAAAATCAGATCTGGCAAGGGGTAATGACTACCTTCCTTAGAGAAAATGATATATGCAAATTTGTAGATGATAGCTACCCCTGTCCAGATGTAGATCCATCCTCCACTGAATATTTGCGCTGGATCCAAATGGATTAGCTAGTCCTATCTGTTCTATATGCATCTCGCAGTGACTCAATAATCGGACAAGTCATTGGCATGCCTACTTCAGCCCAGGCCTGGTCCTATCTTCACCAAACATTTGCCTCTCAAACCAATGCCCAAGTTGGTCACCTACATCGTCAATGATCCTGAATTCATAAATCCTCCACTGAATCAGTTACTACTTACTACAACAGAGCCCAAGCCCTTGATAACTCTCTGGCTATCACAGGTCATACCGTGTCACACAGGGACTTTCAGAGCTATATCCTAAATGGACTTCCCTCCGATTACCATGCCATGATTTCCAACATACTCACTCGCACAGATCCATGCTCTCCGTCTCAGCTCTACCACTTCATGCTCTCTAATGAATGTTGGCTTCAACAACAAAATCAGAACACACAGTCTATTACTGTCAATGCTACCTCTCATTCAACCAGCACTACCAGATCTAGCCACTCTTCTAGGGGGAGATCCTCCAGGGGACGAGGAAGGGGGAGCTCCTCTTACTTCTCTCAGCCTAAATCCACATCAACCAATAATTTCACTGGCAAACCTGATACCAGACCAACTTGCCAGATCTGCAAGAAACGAGGACATGAGGCAAACCTGTTATCACAGATTCAGTTTCTCCTATCAGCCTAAACCCCCTCCTTCCTTCCAAGCAAATGCTACAGGCAAAACCCCCACTACTAATTGGATGCCAGATACAGCAGCTTCCCATCATTTTGTGGGAGATTTCTCTAAGCTAAATCTCAGTGCATCTGACTATCAAGGGACTGACATAGTCTCTCTCGGGGATGGATCTACTCTTGGCATTCAACATCAAGGATCAGGTGCAATTCGTTATGGCAACCTGTCTTTTTCTCTAAATACTCCCTCCTATTCTAAATATAAGTCGTTTTAGGCTTTAGAATTATGTTCAAATTATAAGTCGTTTTAAACTTTTTGTATCTATCTTTCTACTTTTAAGCTTTCTACTTTTTAATTATTATTATCATTGCACTCTACTTTTTATCTTACCAATAAAGTATACTTACTTTTTTATTCTCCCAATACAAAAAGCAAGGGTATGCAAGTCTTTTTAAACTCTTTCTTAAAAATGGTGAAAAAGTCTAGAACGACTTATAATTAGAACAAGAGGGAGTAATATGCTACATGTGCCTGACCTGAATAAACAACTCATCTCTGTGAGTCAATTTTGTACAGACAATGGAACCTATTTTGAATTTCACCCTAACTTCTTTCTCTTGAAGGACACTCAAACTCATGCTACCCTCCTCAAGGGGAGTGTTAAGGATGGTGTCTACTACTTTCCTTCCTCAACTACCGCCTCACCTCAACTCAACTACACCACAAAGGCCCCCTCCACCATCTGGCATGCTAGACTTGGACACCCCAGCAACACCATTACCAAACAAATAATTAGAAATTTCAGTTTACCTATTTCTGTTTTTGATGATACTGAATTATGTACCTCCTGTTGTCAAGGTAAATCCCATGCCCTACCACACTATCCCTCCCCCTCTACATCTACTAAGGTTTTTGAGCTACTGTTTATAGACCTATGGGGTCCCTCTTACTGTTTTTCTGAAGATGGTTATCGTTACTTTATGTTAATTGTTGATGACTTTTGAAGATATATGTGGATCTACCCTCTTAAAAATAAATCAGATGTTGCCATTGTGCTACCTATCTTCTGTACTTTTGTTAAGACACAATTTCAAAGCACAATCAAACAGATCCAAACAGACAGAGGCGGAGAATTCCTAGTTATGCAACAGTTTTTCCAGACACAAGGAATATCTCACAGATACACATGCCCACACTCTCATCAACAAAATGGTTCCGTGGAAAGTAAAATCAAATATGTGGTGGACCATGGTCTCTGCCTGCTTTCCCATGCCTCTCTTCCAATGATGTTCTGGTCCTACACTTTCAGGACCTTAGTCTACCTAATGAACAGAACACCCACTAAAGCTATTGCCTATTCAACCCCCTTATCTAAACTATACTCTTCCACACCCACCTACTATCACTTGAAAATATTTGGATGTAGTTGTTGGCCAAACCTCAGACCATATAACACCCACAAACTATCCTTTAGAAGCATTAAATGTGTTTTTCTCGGTTATCCAGACAACTCCACTGGCTATATCTGTTTTGATCCTAAAACCCACCGCAAATACATCTCCAAGGATGTCACCTTCCAAGAAACTATCTATCCTTTTGCCACCACACTTTTCTCCTCACCCACATCAGATCCTTCTTCTACTGAAACAACATACATTCATAACCTTCTTCTGCCTATCCCACCCTCCCAATCTCTTCCTCATACCAACACTAGTTCACCTGAACAACTTACATTATCTCCTACACCTTCCTCCCCATAAACTACCTCTCCTACAGTCTCTCCCCCAGCCACACACTCTCCTATCCCTACACCTTCTCACCAACCTCCTAATACCTCTCTACCCAGTTTACCCTCTCCTCCACCAGCCCACCCTATGATCACCAGGGCTAAGACTCATAGCCTAACACCTAAGGTACGCATTGATGGTACCATTCCTTGGTTGAATCACACAAAAATCACAATACTATCCCAGACCAGCCCACATACACACAAGCAATCAAGTATCCAGAATGGCAAGATGCTATCAATGCAGAATACAATGCCTTACAGAGAAATCACACTTGGGTTCTTGTTCCTTTTCAACCTCACATGAACATTTTAGGCACAAAATGGGTGCTTAAAGAAAAAAGACATGCAGATGGTTCAATTGAAAGAAGGAAGGCACGTCTTGTTGCCCAAGGTTTTGGCCAAACCTATGGTATTGACTACTCTGAAACTTTCAGTCCTATGGTCAAGGTTTCAACCATCAGGACTGTCCTATCTATTGCCACTACTAGACTCTGGCCCATTCAACAACTGGATATAAATAACACCTTCCTACATGGGGAGTTAAAAGAGGGTGTCTACATTCAACAACCCATTGGCTTTGTTCACCCTGAATACCCTCACCATGTGTGTAAGCTTCTAAAATCCCTATACGGCCTAAAACAGTCACCTAGGGCATGGTTCTCACGGTTGAGCAATTTCTTGCTTCACATTGGTTTTCAGTCCTCCCAATCTGATCCCTCCTTGCCCATCTACCTAAATGGCACATATATCATCTACCTATTAATTTATGTTGATGATATTTTGGTTACGGCCTCATCTTCTCTCCTAATCACCCAGTTAATCACATGTCTCGTAAAAGAATTCCCTCTCAAAGATCTGGGCACCTTATCCTATTTCCTTGGTATTAATGCTACCCGAACCCTCAATGGTCTTACCCTCTCCCAAAAGCACTACATTCAAGATCTCCTTGCCCAAACCAACATGCTCCACTCCAAACCAGTCTCTACTCCTATAATTGACACAAACACACTAAACACCACAGATTCCCCTCCCTACAATGACCCTCCTACCTTTCACAGTATTATTGGGAGTTTATAGTATCTGGCCTTTACAAGGCCAGATATCAGCTATGCAGTTAATCGCATCAGTCAACACATGCATCAACCAAAAGATATACATTGGACGGCAGCAAAACGTATACTACGTTACCTGAAGGCTACTCAGAGCCTGGGTCTTCATTTCTCTGCTTCTCCCCTTGGCGACCTTCGCATTTACTTAGACTCTGACTGGGCTGGCTCATCCTCTGACCGCCGCTCCACAACAGGTTTCCTCATATTCCTCGGTGACAAGCTTATCTCCTGGAGCTCCCACAAGCAGCGGACCGTCGCCAGGTCGACCACCGAAGCAGAATTCAAATCCCTAGCAACAGTAACCTCAGAAGCATTATGGATACTAAAGTTGCTAACAGAATTAGGGGTTAAATTGCACAAAAGTCCGATCTTGTGCTGCGACAATATCGGAGCCACATACCTGGCGTCTAACTCGGTGTTCCACAGTCGCGCGAAACATATAGTCGTCGATTACTTCTTCGTTCGTGAACGAATTCACAACAGCAGTCTTCGTGTTCAATTTCTCTCCACAAACGCCTAAATTGCAGATATTCTGACGAAAACCCTAAATTGAGGACGGTATACCAAATTACGCTCCCAATTGTCTTTGAATGAAGACGAATCTGGGATCGCGGGAGGCTAGAGGGCCGTATTACCCTTAGGTCCATTTATGTAACTCAGCCCATTCACATGTTATAGCTTAGCCCATTCTGTATTAGACAGTTTAGTATGTTCTTTACACATGTATAAATATCCCACCTACGGCTATCAATATACAACACAACACAGATATTTCTAGTGTGGTAAATTAGAGGCTGCGGCATACCCGTATATAGTATGGTGCAGCACTATTATGTGGCAATCCTAGTCAGCATTGATTGGATTGCTTATGTGTCATATAAGTGATAAGAAAACTTTAAATGATTGTAACTTTTAAAATATAAGTCCAAAATTTTAAAAAATTATATCGCTGGTCATCTAAATTCAAGCTCTTCAAAACAAGATCAGTCATGAATATGTTTTGACAACTTTGAAAAAAATTATTTTTACATGTTATGATGATACATTAAAAAGGTGTTTTGATTCATTATTTTTGATATCATGATCCATTAAATTGTTATTATGATTCATTAACTAATAAGTGGTGAATTAGATAATAAATTTTGGACCCGATAAAAATCATTATTATTTTGTAGTATATTATTATTGTTGTATGGTGTATTTTAAACCTTGTATGGTGAATTGCATATTTTTCATACATACCAAATATTATTTTGTGGTGTGTTATTGTGTCAAAAAATTTATTCTTATGTGTTTACGATGATACACTAAAATGACAATATGATTCATTAATTTTAATATTATGATTCATTAAAATTGATATTATGAGATTCCTTAACTAATAAGTGGTGAATTAGATAACAAACTTCCGAACCAATAAAAATCATTATTGTTTAGTAGTGTATTATTATTGTTGTATGGTGTATTTTAAACCTTATATGGTGAATCGCGTATTTTTCATATGTACCAAATATTATTTTGTGGTGTATTATTATGTAAAAAATATTATTCTTATATTTTTGCGATGATACACTAAAATGAAGATATGATTCATTAATTTTGATATTATGATTCATTAAAACTGATATGATGATACACTAAAATGATGTTACGTGTTTACGATGATACACTAAAATGATGTTATGAATTATAAGTCTCATTGATATATATATATATAGATATATACATGTAATTAATATAAAATTTAAAATTTCTCAAAACATATCCATGATTGGTCTTGTTTTAAAGAGCTTGAATTTAGATGAATAATGATATAATTTTTTTACATTTTGGACTTATATTTTAAAAATTACAAAAAAATAAAATTCATATAATAAAAAGCAGTCTAGTCAGCAAATGAGTGGACTGCCAACTAAACTGCATGTGCTGAATGGACAGAAAACTAGACTAGAGCGCACCAAATATAGTACGGATTGTCCGCACAATGGACGCGCTGTTCTACTATTACATTCCTTCACTATTTACTCAACTAGTGCATTTTATGTCTGCATTCCCTTAACTATTATGTAGTCTCGGTTTACCATATTTCTCAAATTGAGAATACCCCCTAAACATCTCATGTATTCTATCTAATCAAATAGACAAACACCAAAAACCTTGGATGCCATACCCCATGTCGCGATAACCCCTCTCCAACCCTAATTGCAGCAAAGAAATGTTTGGATTTCGGAAGAAGTATTAACTGTCATTACCCAAACCCAGAACAATCCTTACAGAATTATGCGCAAATTTTAAGGCGAAGTAAGCGGGTTGAAGAGAAGAGAGGAAGGGGCACTACTTCGTCAGGTAATAAAAGAAGTCGGTTCAAGCATAATGGGAATTCTCAAAACACACCGCACTCAGCATCTAGATAATTGGCACCACCCCTGAGGGAAGGAAGCACCCCAAAAATTGAAGTCCCAGCATGTGGTTTCTGGTCATTCTGTGGAATCCCAACATCATCACTACTCACAATGTTTTTCACAGCAATAGATGGATTACAGTCGAGCTGTCTTGGCCAATGATTCGTTTTGAAGGTTATGTGATCTTAGTCATCTAGCAAATCAATAAGATGCAAAGTCATTTTCTTGGAGCAAAGGCAACAATAGAAGTCAACCCCTCATATCTTGGAGTGCTCTCACGATCAATAAAGAAAAGGGAGGACTTGGGATGCAAAACCACAAATGCAGTCTTTGGAAGAGTATACTATCTATTGGAGCCTGGCGCGTGCAGAAGTCCTACACAAATTCATCAGGTGGACGGCGCACAATGAAGGGGTGCGCCATGGGTTGAAGCAGTGTATACCGTGAAGCGTTTCAAGTCTAGAATGGAGCAGGCACTCGATGCATTTTCCCGCACATGTTGTATTAGCTTCAAAGCACTAGTTTCAATTTCTGTTCGCAAAGTAGATGTTTTTAAATTTTCTGTTATCTTCATCGGTGAGAAGTGTAATACCCCAACCCGAAATCCAATAAACTGAACGGCGATCACTCCCAAATAAAATACGACTGCAGCGGAAATAAATACAACAACCGGGCGGTATTACAATGCCGTTGGCCACCCTTGTGACCAACAAGGCTAAGTCCAAATACAATCCTCAAATGTCACGGTCTGGAATACAGATACAACCCGAGATACTAGGAATCAAACTCAAAGTAAAATACTGAAATAAAATAATTAACTAATAGTAGACTCCCAAAGCTTGGTCTACCCCACCTACACTCAGTGTGGTGATCTTCTTAAACTTCAGGTACCTGAAAAATGGGGGTGCCCCCAAAGGGGCTCAGCAAACAATGCTGGTATGGAAAACGTGCAGCCCATCGTCTACCGGGCCACACCAACTACTTTGTCGAACACATGCAGTTCATTTTTATAAAGCTGTAAACAAGCATAGTCTGATAATAACAAGTATCCATACAAGGACAATAATGTCACATAGAACAAGACACAGAAGGTCGAGTTAGCTGAACTGAAATTCTTTACTGATAGTCGGTCCACACAATGGGACTGACCGTTATAACTGAATGTCTGAAATAGTGGAGGTATAGTGACCTCGTTATAGAGAAAGGTTGGGTATAAAAACCCCAGGAGATAACGTAGTTAAACCCTGAACTGAATGGCGTGGGAAATAAGAACCCACTAGAGGAATAAAGTCTTCCTCGAACTGAAGGGCATTTGAATCCCGGAAGGAATAAAGTCTTCCTCCCAACTGAATGTTCCGTCGCGACGTAGTAGGAGACGACCTGGGACAGGTACAACTCCCGTAGCATGCATGGCCAGATCCCACTGGGCTCCTCATTCTCGAAGTATATATTTGTTAAGTGTCATATAAAGACATTAAACAAAAACACAATGGGTTCGTTTGGGGACAGCTGCTGGGGGCTGCTGTTGGGTCCTGCTGCTGGAAATTGAGAAGCTGTCTGCTGATGGTTTTGCAGAAGCTGTCAGCTGATAGTTTTAGTGTTTGGTGGAACCTCTGCTGATGGTTTTAAAAAGCAGAGACAATTGTTGGTTCCTGCTGCTGAAAATTGAGAAGCTGTCTGCTGATGATTTTGCAGAAGCTGTCAGCTACTGGTTTTGGGTGTTTGGTGGAAGCCTGCTGATTTTAGAAATTGAGAAGCTGTCTGCTGCTGGAAGCTGTTCCCCAAACGAGGTCAATGTGTATTGTCGATTATCACGTTTAGGATAATGACGTTTGTTATAAAGTGAAGTTAGTGAGAGACTTGAGTACAAGTCCTCAGTATACTGAAACGCAGGTATTTAATCCACTGGTATAGTAGTGTTTGTATGCGTGGGACATACACGATGTAGTCAGCAACAATCACGCACATAAAATAACACAACAGTGCACAAGAGTAAAACAACATTTTACATTAATTATCTTGGTCGTTATTACAAACAACAGATAGCACACAAGCCGGTGTAATCCGTTAGAAAACAGGTTGCAAGAATCCCATACCGTTCACCGTAGACTGTACTTGTAAATTCCCGGTCAACGTCTGGTCAAACAAAGTCCTAGAATAGGATTAACTGAGAGGGTTAATTTATGTTACCCTTATATAATAATTCTATTGGATCTTTTAACAAATTTCATATTGTTATTTCATGTGAGGTTTATTTCTTTTAATCACCTCATGATTTAATGTATAACTTATTTGTTATCCCTTTTGATTTATTTATAAATCCTTAATGCACATATATGTGTTTATTGCATTTGTTGTTTATTTTATTTGTCTAGGTGACATAAAACTTATAATCTCTTAACTATATTTATATGTCATACATAGACATAAAATTCTTATAGTTTTATTTCTCTTTTCCTTTAACCATAAATAATATTTATTGTTTATCTTTTAATTCTTTATAACATGTAAGCCATAGTTCCAATTCCATAATTCCTTTAATCAAAATTCTTCTTCTAAATCCTCCAAATATCCATATAGGACCTATATTTATTTAAATCTAAAGTCTTAAACTTGTATTTCGGTTATTTACAAAACAACCACATTAATTCATAAACTTTACTCTTAAATTCTAATCTCTTTATATTATAGAGTTTTAACTTCTTATTTAGCTAAATTGCAAAGCCATCCCTAATATTTTGGTATATAGCTTTTAAATATTATAACTCTCAAAAATTACAACTTAGCCCCTTAAATTCTCGGCTTTAATAATTTATTTCTTATAATTACAATCTAACCACAAAATCTTATAACTTTTTCACAATGTCATGTAAACTATAGTTTTAATTTTAATTCTCCATAAATGCCGAATATATATTTATAAATTCCTAAATTACCAAACTAACCCCAAAGAATCGGCTTTGGTCTTGAACTTTCCATTAATTACATTTTCACCCCAAAACTTTCTATTAGTTACTTAATAACTTATAAACTATAGTCTAAAATTTAATCCCTTAAAATTTCGAAAGTGAACCTAATAATTCTCTTAATTATGAATTCGCCCACTAATAAATTCTAAACTTTCATAACAACTTTTATAAATTACATAATAGCCCAAAACTTTATAAAAAGTTATTTCAAAGCTTGTTTAAATTATCTAAAATTCTTAAACTTAATTCCTAACCTTATATATTATAATTACACCAAACAGCCCTTTAGCTCTCGGTTTTTAATATAAGTACACTAAACTTTGTAAAAATTACATTTAACCCACATAACTTAATTAATTAGTCATTTAGACACTAATAGAATATTCTTAACTCATCAAACTTTATGATATAAATTTATATACCTAAGTAGCTCATTAAAATCCATTTAACACATAAACCATTCGGCCATATTTATTTGGTGACCATATAGTATATAAAAGTGGGTTTATATGTCTAGATAATTATAACTAAATTCATAGGAGTTATATAACTCAAGTATAAATTATTGTAATGTCTTATATAAATTCTAAGCTCAAAATAAAGAACTTTTGCCCTTGATAATTCGGCATAAAATGATATATAACATAACTAAAATTTGTGACACAAAAATGTGTCCTAAGGTAAATATTTTCCTTATATGTTATAGGTTATATTTTTGGCATATAAAACCATATAGCTTCGGTATTATTTAACCTAAGAGGTGTACATAATTTTTGTACAATTTTAGAAGCTTAACAAAGCTTATAATATAAGGATTTACTTAGTAAACTTACTTCTTAACAAAGGTGGTTAAGTGCTTGAACTTCTTCTTGAATCTCCAAGCTTCTTCCTAGGTAAACTTGGTGCTCCTCTTCGGTTTTATGCAAGAGGTGAAGGTGTTAGGAGTTAGATCTTGAATATAGATCTTAAGTAGATTTGGAAGTGGTTTTACAAGACTTTACCTTAGACTTTGCTCCTTATAATTTCGGCACTCCTAAGGTAGGTGAAGAACAAGTTTTCCTTCATCAAAATGAAGAAGAAAAGAGACTTAGAAGAGGTAGAACTTGGTTACACATAAAAATGTGCTTTAAGGATTTTCAAGCTTTAAAACCTACCTTGAGATGCTCCTTGGTTTAATGTTGGTTTGGACAATCTCCTTGGAGAACTAAGTGAAGCCGAACACACCTTGTTATGCTAGGAAGA
Source organism: Limonium bicolor (assembly GCA_023374045.1). Classification (NCBI taxonomy): domain Eukaryota; kingdom Viridiplantae; phylum Streptophyta; class Magnoliopsida; order Caryophyllales; family Plumbaginaceae; genus Limonium; species Limonium bicolor. The sequence goes on along the minus strand of CM041778.1, from coordinate 9,174,792 downwards.
GTTTTGCTTCAAGACTTGCCAAGAAATGCTAGGAAATTACCTTAAAGATGAAGATAGAAGTTAAAACTCCATTAATGGACTTAAGAGCTTCAAAGGAAGAAGATGAAGCTAGAAGAGAGAGGAGGGAGCCTTACCAAACCGTGGAGGAAATGTGCAAGGAGAGGAATGAGACCTAGCTCACGTAAATGAAAGAAGCAAATTGGAATTTGATTTTGTTTTGTCAAATTTTTAATGTCAATTGACAATTCTTTTTCCTTAGTTTATTACCTTGATTATTGGCTCAATAAATGCCTCCTTTCCAGCATGAAAACCGGCCATGTGGTGTGACTAAGCAAGAGTTGGAAAGACAATTATTTTGGCTAGAAGACAAGGTAAGAAAAGGTGAGTATATTCCTTTGATTTTTCAATGCTACTTGGCTTGTCTTCTTCTTCATGTGGAGTCACGAAATGGAGGTCTGAATGGGGTTCAAAAACCGGCCATGAAGAGCCAAGGAAGAAGCTTGGAAGGTCACTTAGTTATTAAGAAAGCAAAAGAAGAGAATCTAGATCTACTTTTTGCTTTTAAGCATTTTGTTTGTATCTAGCTCACATGGCCTTATTCCTAAGCATTATTTCGACAGCTCTCTGGTCCATTAAGACCTACATACTTTGACATTAAGCAATATAACACATGGGATGATGAGTCATCATGTTTTAAGCCTTTTATAAAATTTTAAAGCAAATTTTATACTAGTTTTTGCCCTTAAAATCGGCCCCTATAGAGAGCCTTGTTGACTAGTCACACCAACTGATTTAGAAGGTCATTTTAACCCTTTTTAAGATTACCAATTCGTGGCATGTCAAAAACTACAAGGTAATTGCGTAAAACGCATTTTCGTGACACCCGAAGGTGTGTTTTTGTGCTCTAAGGAAATTTTGGGAAACCAATTGTTCTTATGAGTTCCAAGTGTTTGTAAACACTTATTATAGTAAATAAACATATACTAAGATGTTACATTGAGTTATATGGGGTTATATCAACCCGTGACCTAATTTACGGGCCATCGGGACACTCCCGGGCCAAAAAGGAGCGCTAAGAAATCCTCCTTTGGTTTTTGCTGAATTTTGAGAAACCACTTCGTGGGTTCTCTTTAGAATGATAAATAATGATGTTAGGAACTCTAGGAATTAATTTTATAGGAGTTCGTGCCACCTCGGCACTCCTCCGGACTTTTCGTGCTTTAAGGAGCGGGTGTGAGCACTCCCGAGCATTTTGCGTATTTGACTGAATATAGCTTAGGGAATATATTTGTATATTCATATAATAATTGTATGACCATTTAGTTTGAATATTAGAGGGTCATACAAGGTCATGTTTGACCATATGCTTCTAAGGCGTTTTAGCGTTTATGGTGAAACGACTGTTTTTACGTAACGTTTTCATGCATGGGTTTGCATGCGTACGTGAAATGATTTATATTTGGATTATATTCCAATAAATAATGATTAAATAATATTATTTAGATTTGGGGTATTTCAAGAAGGGCGTAATGCCATAGTATCACTATTATATCTGGTTTTCCAGCAATTATCAAAAAAAAAAAAAAACTACATGATTATCTTCTTCAACCCAAAATATTATCTTCATCGTCTCATCTTTGTCTCCAAATAGCAAGGATGTCTCATATAATGATTGGTATAATCGTCTTCATTATTATCACCCTCTAGATAGAAGATAGAAATTAAACTTTTGACTCTGGGCAAAACTTGATACACTAAATAACTTGTTTTTATATTTTTGTACTCTTTGTTTAATTATAAATTATATTTCTTATTATATACTCCCTCCGTTCCTAATTGACCTTCCTCTTTATTATTTGGACATATCGTTTGATTTCAATATTTAACATGTAAGATAACATAATTTTATAAACCTAACCATTGTAATGGAATTCTTATGTGAAAAACTATATATCGTAGAAATTTGTTTTATAAAATTAATATATCTTATATGTTTAAAATTCAAGGGAAAAAACGTGTCAAAAAGCAAACAGAAAGGTCAAAGTGAAACAAAGGTAGTAAGTTTAAAAACTAAATAATATTATTTTCAACAAAATATATAACATTTAAAATACTCATTCACATAACATTTCACGTGAGTGATTAACTATAAATTACTATAATAGAATCTAGCATCAGTTGCGGTCGCTAATAGAAAAACAAATTTGAGAACAAAAAATGGTTGAAATCGCTCACACCCCACTTTTGATGCTTAAATCCGATCAGATAAGCTAGGTACTTATATAACACGAAAAGCTGCAATTGCCTGCTGATCAACCACAGACTACATCAACTAGGTAGCTAGTATTAAATCGCGAGCAATATACAGAGCTGCACTTTTGTCATTCTGAGTTTGATTCTGATTGACTACAGTTACTTGTTCTTATCATTAAATGTGGAGCTAACTTTTACCTTCATTTCTTTGGCAGCTATCAATGGGATGTTTAGCATAGCTAATTAGCTAGTTTACCTAGCACTTGGCCCGCATGCATATTTGTACACCAATCAAGTTTTCTTTTTAAAAAAGGAAAAAAAAATGAATCAAGAATAGGAAGTGTTTTCTGTCTGCTATGTCTGTCATTCAAGGGCAAACCCACGACAAATAACACTGTGCAGGAGTCAATGGCTCATAGTACTATAAATTGCTCCAAATACCCGTTCCGTTTCGATGCATGGCTGTGATTAATGAAATGTCACTAATAAACGAAATATTACTATTTTTTAAAAAAAGTTGTTACTATATTATTCATTAGAAACAAAAAATAAATAAAAATATCCTTTCTACTTAACAAAATATTTTTAAAATTTATAATATTCTTAAATATTAAGAAAATCACAAAAAATTCAAAATATGATAAAAATATAGATAAACTATAAAAAATAAAAATACCATATAGCATAAAATTAAATATTTCTTAGATTTTAAAAATATTATCTAATACCTTAATAAATAATATAGAGTTTTAAACTCATAAATGATACTAATTTTTCCATAAATTTATAATAATATAGTACACAATTTATACCAATTAATTAGAGTAAATTACTTGGAACCCCATAATGATTGGGCAAAGATATCGTAATGTCATGGTGGTTACCAATAATTATGATAAACACAAGGGGGTTAACCGTATTATGCCCATTTCTAAGGGGTTCTGAGTAATTTACTCAATTAATTACTATATATAATAATGGTAATATATTTTTATTTATATTTGAAAAAAATGATCAAATACTATATATATATATAATATACAAATATTATTTATAATTTAATTACAATAAAATTCTGAAATAATAATATATATTATTAATAAATTTGAATAAATAATAATATATAGAATCATTTATACATATTAGTTATAATTTGAATAAATATGAAAGAATATTATATATATATATATATAATATATATATTAATATTAATAAATATAATTTATACTTTAAATGATATAAAAATAAAAAATATTAATTTATATTGTTTATAAATTTAAATAAACATTTATATATATTATATAAAAATATTTATATATTTTATTGACAATTTAATTAAATATTTTGAAATAATATTAATAATATTATTTAAAATTTGAATACTTTAAAATTAACAAATAATAATATACAGTATATATAATTTATAGTATAAATTTTAATTTATAATTAAATATTATATAATATATATTAATAAATATTATTTATAACTTAAATACTATAATATTAAAACAAAAAATATATTATTGATAATTTTTTAAAAAATTTATACATATTATATATAAATATTAATATATATTGTATATATAATCTATATAAATATTAATATATATCATTTATAATTTAAAACTATTTGTATATGCTATATAATTTATATAAATATTGGTAAATGTTACATACAAATTAGATAAATAGTAATATGTATTATTCATAATGTAAATAAGTATTAACACTTCTCTGTTTGTTGGTTTTTATTTAAAAAAAAACACTTCTCTGTTTGGAGCCGAACAACAACAAAGACAATCATTGAGAATTCTATTATGTTTCCGAGTGGAATCAAACAGACTTCTTGATTCGGAGGAATCCCTTTCTTTTACTCTCCATTCCTTTTCCTAGTTCAATTCCGTTTCCTCGCCTCGAAGTGAACGCACCGTGAGTTTTCCTTATTTTTGAACGAATGCATACTGTGGTTCAAAAGTGAAAACATATCACTTGTAAGTCTTATCTAGGGCTTATTATTGAAATTAGGTCTCATAAATATTTTTGTATTAAGTGATAGAAACGATACCCGATACGAAACTTATATGTAGATACATGAGATACGGTATAAAGTTATTTTTTGTATAAGAAATTCTATATATGAAAATGAAATCTAAAAAACATGTAAATGAAACTGTAACACCCCAACTACAACATCGTACTTAACAACAAATTGTAGCGGAAAAACACAACTCAACATTTACTTAATTCATTGGTGTTACACGCCGTTAGCCACCCACGTGGCTAACAAGGCTAATACTTATACTTTGTATCGGTCTGATGGACCAGATTCCCGAGCACTTACATAATACAATCCCGTTCCATTTCCAACCATCAATATACATTTACATTCCAACTATACCGAGTATTTACAAACTAATGCCGATAACAGTTTCGGTCTTACTACACCTACAATGCATAAGTAACTAAGTAGCTACTCATGCACAAACAGCTACCCCGTCCTACTCTCGAAAGGCTTCCAGCTCCATTGTACCTGAAAGGAAAAAGGGTGGCCCCCAAAGGGGCTCAACACCTTTGCTGGTATGGTAATCGTGCAGTCCGCATACTACCGGGCCACACACAACTAATTGTCGTCTAAGCATGCAGTTGATTATATTTAAATCATGCATGTAGGACCATAAACATATAACACCCGTGTATTTAACACGCATCCACACAATATGATTCAAACAATTCAGTCAACACATCAACACTAGTTAAATCACATTATTGTGTTTTTTAACCCTTGAGGGTTTCTACCTTAATGGAGCTAACTCCTTATTAGACGACACTTACCCATTTAATCGAGTTATACTTATAAACTCTTCTTATTATAACGTGGGGTTGATATCCGTGATCAACATACTCAACATAACAACACACATCACATATTAACATACATCCAACATAACTCGGGGAGGGTCACGTGAGGACTCGTACCCCAAAATGTGAGTTAGTCATCTCATTGGAGCCTAGGGAACCTTTCTATTTCCATGCTAAGCTCGTTACACAATAACTTATTGTTCTTCATAGAGAACGTATGCTTACTTAAGATGTGTCGGGTATAACATAGTTCCGAACACACCGTACACATTTACTTTACTTAGATGTGTCAGTCTTAATATAGAACCGATCACACCATACATCAATCCTCCTAGCCCGAACAAAAGTCAGGTAGGAAAGCCTTTTATTAGGCTTGTGGGTGATTGTAATCCAAGAAGGAAAGACAATCAATAACAGAGAGGGAGTTAGAGCAAATGTAGACATCAACTCCCAAACAACACGCGTGACCGGAACTACCGGATTCCTCACCCTCATAATATATATTAGTTAGAAGTTCCCTTATGGAACTTATCATACTACGACACCATATGGTGTTACAAACTTGATTAACACACAAGGGAGGTAAACACACTTACACACAATAGCAATACACAACTAACACACGGATAACCGTAGTTAGAACGTTCCCGTAGGTTGGGTCGTTAAATCCGAATACCAATCTCTTATGTGATCCTAGAGTCGATTAGCTAAGGTTTAACACATATTCGAGGTTAAACGGTATCGGAAACTAAATACGCCACATAAATGAATTACTGTAAACTCATTTCATGCTTGTTCTTGCAAGGTGGCAAACACACAGAAAAACAGGTTGACATACAAGCCGGTGTAATCCGGTAGGACACAGGTTGCAAGAAAACCATACCTGTCACCTTGAGGTTGGCTAGCCTAATGTGACACCCTCTTAGTCCCGGCTGCCATTTCGACTAGTTCTCGTTCCTATAATTCATTCAATTGAACGGTTAACTACCATTCTTACTTTCCGGTTAACTAATTACTTCACATAATTATGTTGTATAATTTCACACTTAAACTTATACTTGTTCACCCTCTTAATGGTCATTATAATTCACCAAACATCTCTTAAACATCCTTATAACATCAATACCTAACAATCCTCTTCATTACATGTCATTTTATAACCTTAAACATTTAAATCATCTTACTTAACTTAACCTTTTAAGTCCTTATATACTTATCTTTCTAATCATCATTACCCTCTTAATGGCATACCACTAATACCACTTAACATTCTTAAAATTAATTTTTTTTATAAGTGGCTGACCGACCCACTGACTGACCCAAGACCTCCGGGTCGGTCCGTTCCAGAACCAAACCGTTTCACTACATTTTGCCCGACCGACCCAAGCTCAGCCCGACCGACCCAAAACCCTCTGGGTCGGTCGAAGTCAAAACTTTGGTCCTTTGGGAATCTCAGCCCGACTGACTCAGCCAGGGTCGGTCCCCTGGGTCAGTCGATTGTAGAACCTCTCCAAAACTTGTCTAACTTACTCCAAACTTCTCCTCAAGTTTCCTAATATGTCCTAACACCATTTAGGCACCCTTACATCACTTTTTACTCATGATTAAGCCTCAATCTCACTTCTTTGATCAACTTACTTATAAAACCTTTAAACACTTGCTCATTTCTTACAAACATTCCTAACACTCATAACATTTTTCCTTAGGTTTTCTAAGTGGTAAATCATGCCTACTATATCCACTAACCAAGGTATTCCTCCAAAACATGATAACCCCTCCTAAGCATTATTTTGCATCATCATCATCTCCTTTTTACAAACTCCCTTAAGTCTTTTCCACAAGTTCCCATTTAACCTTTCACCAGGCATTTTACTTCCTTTATTCACCAAAATTTACACAAGTCTGAACAACACACTCACCATGACTTTGGTGTATTTGAAATCATCCATTTGCTCACTAAACCTCCAAGACAATGCCCAAGACATTTTAACACTTAAGAACACCTTAACTCAATTTCTTTCACCAATTTAAACCTTAGCCATTCCTAGTACAACCTAGGTCACCAAACTTCTTTTAAACACTTATAAGTCCTTGTTTATAAACTAAACTTTGCCACAGCTTCTCTAGTATAACCTTACACACAAACACATTGTTTTTCAACCTTAAACAATTCAAGACATTCATCTTCACAAGGAATGTTCTTCACACACAACTACACCTTAAACTACACCACATCACGATATAATGCATAAACTTAAATTGCTTGGCACTTAGGCCCTTAAATAACATGGATCTTAGGCCCTCAAATTGCATAATCTTAAACACCGAATTTCCACATAATAATTGCCTTTAACCTGCAATTACATGCAACAATGCTCCCATGTCCTTTTAGTCCATATTGTGGATAGTTTTCTAACTCATTTCCCATTGGCTCTTTAGGTTGTTTATTAAGCAAATAAAGCTCAATTTCCTAGTACACAAAACTTCATTAGGATAGGTTATTTACCTCTTCCTCTTCAAGACTTTCTCACTTGTTTTCTCTTATTTTTTTCCTTGATTGTAAATTGGCAAGAACCCTTGTTTACTTGACAATCTTATAATCAATTATACAAATAAGGGTAATGAGTATTAAGTGTTATACTTGAACTCATAAACAAACCCTAAATTTCAATAAGTGTTTTAAAACACTAAAATGGATGTTTACCTTGGAATTGAAAGAGAGTTTGATTAAGAAGCAAGATAGGATTCCTCCTAGTCCTTTGGAGATCAATTCAAGCTACTAAAAAGAGCAAGACAAGGCATCCTCAAGAGATGATTTTCGGCCATATATGGAAATGAGAGGAAACATGTATTTTCTTTGGTTTTTCTTGCCTTGAAGCAAAGGAGAATGACAAGGTATCAAAAGATGAGTTTTTCCTCATTCAATGGAGATTCTCCATGGCACAAAAATGGAGTTCTTGAAGATTTGAAAAGATAGAAATGTAGAGCTTACTCTGGCTAAGACAAAGGTAGTCTTGAAATTGAATTTGGAGCATGGAGTTGGAAGTTACAAGAAAATGAAGATGAAGAATGGAGTGGTGCTGTAGAAGAACAGTTTTGCTTGGGAGGATGAAGGATGGAGACGGTGGGAACAAGGGAGAATGAAGAAAGGAGGTGAGAGGTATTGCTTTTGTTAAGATATTTAAGTTAAAGCAAATAGTCTTTTCTTTATTTTCTTCTTCTTCTTTCTTATTGGCAAGAATGTGGGATAACTCCCCACCTTAAAAACCGGCCCCCTTCATCTACATGAGATATTTATGGTCTTTGTTGACCATTTAATTAAGCTAAGTTGACTTAAGTCTAAACTAGCACTATTTGAGGACTATTCACAAATTAGTGCACACATTTGTGAAAATTTTTATTTCCCATTGATTTAGACTTCCTAATGTGATACTAAGTAGTACACATATTGATTAAGGTGTAATGATGGACATTTAGCCACTCAAAACCCATTTCCAAGACAATTTTTTAAAAATGTGCTTTAAGATTCCTTAAAGCACATTTTATGTTTTAACTTGTTTTTGAGATTGGTTTACTTTATTAATTGGTTTAACATGTCCATTAGTATATTAATAAGGTCTTGGTAAGCTCTTTGAGTCTTAACCAAGGTTATCCCAAGCTTAGAGCATGTTTTTGCTCTAATTGTCTTTATGGTACTTTATTGTGTTTTCTATGGTTTGAATTGTTCACTAATGTTTCTAAGACACTTTTTAGCCTTAATATACCATACTTTAATATTTAGACAACATATCAAGGTTTGGGGTATTTCAGAAACAAAATATAAGAAATTTAGGTTATGTATACACTAATAAATGAAGTAAGTAAATAACACGAAAGTAACTAAAATGCCAAAATGGAAACATATTTAATACTACCTCCGTTCCACTAGGATTGTCCTGTTTGCTTTTTGACATGATTTTTTACTCCAATATTTTAACATATAAGATAAAATAAATCTATAAAATTAACTTTGTCAAAGATATAGTTTATCAAGTAAGGAATCAATTACATAACTTAGATTTTATAAAATTATTTTATCTTATATGTTAAATATTGAAATCAAACAAAATGCCTAATTGGTAACTAGGACAACCCTGGTGGGAATAAGGTAATATAGATTTTGTATGTGAAAAATCCATGCACGTTTACTAAAAATCTCAAAAATGGATCATAAAACAAAAGACTAGTTCACCACCAATTTCTTTTTCTACCAGTGTAACCAAGACACCTCTATATTCTCACCCACCTCTATATTATCTATTTGCAAAAAGTTACTATTTCATTAAGATATACAACTATCATAATGAATACATGTTAAAGTTAACTAGTAAAATAATAAAGGTTGAAATTGATGAAGTAGTCTCTTAAATGACCAATGTATATGATTTTAGTGATGTATAACATGTTATGTTTTTATACCGCTTAGCTTAATTTTTTAAAGGTATTTCGTGTATACACGATATGTATGCGATTAGATTCGGTACACACTACGTTAATTAATCATGCATATACGATACATGACACAAAATTAGATTTATGTATAAAATGAAATACCTATACATGCTAATGTCATGTCATATTTTGGGTCATATATTCATTATCATTTATTTTTGTCAAGCCTACTTGACGTGAGGGATTTGTATCCTTATGGACATGTGATTGTGTTACGATCTTCCTTGATAGGCGTACATCATTGTAACGTAAATTTCATAGCTTGTGTAAGTTATCTTTACTATATCTCGTTTTACTCTTGTCTGTATTTATCATGATTCTTAGACTCGCATAGCCAGAGACTCAGTCGAAGATCAGTAGGAAGTGGTATCAGAGCAAACTAGGTTACCCTTTTCGTATAAGAGATGAGTTCCTACAATATTAAAAGTACGAATAAATGTAAGATTATTTAGTCTCTGTCCATTATGATATGTGGAAGGTAGTCACTGACGGAGATCTTAGACCCGATTACTGTAGGAGGAGTCACAAAACCTAATCCATAAAAGAGAGACTACAATGACAAAAATCTGATGAGCAAGAACAAGCAAACACTAAGAATAATAGTTTGGTCGTCCGTAGACTCATATCGAGGAAAAGTTCTCAAGAATTGAACAACAAAAGAGGTCTTGGATTTTCTCAAAATAGCCTATGGGGAGCCGACTCAATTAGGAAACTAATGGTAAACAATTCAAGAAACAATTTGATGACTTTAAGATGTTAGACGGGGAGTCCATAACTCTAACGCTAGAAATATTTTTATAAGATACTATGTGAGTTGAATAATGTGAGAGAAATGCAAAGGAGTATGGTCTATAAATGAAATTTTTACATTGGCCACACAAGCTTTCGAGGCTTTTAGTTGTGAGCCGGTCACTGTCAAAGGCCGGAAAACTCGTCGATTTGGGTCAGGGAATCGCTTGTTTGAAAGATTAAACATCGCTAGTTCCTTTGTTATAAACGCATAATGTGTATTTTGGAGTTTTATATAACAATGCCCATTCAAAGTTATAATATAATTTGAGTTACTATATAGCCTCGAAATCCTTCCTTTCTTAATTTTAATTAAATTTATCATGCATTGGTTCACATGATGTAATTAGGGCTTTTTTTCGCTCCCTCATCTGGATAATTATCGACGATGATTTTTAAACGAGATAGAGAGGAGAGAAAAGTGAAACACAATAGATGTATAAGCAATTTATGATTTCGACATTTTCATGTTTCTTGTCATTAATTTGGAAGGATTAGCGCGCAATGCATATGCATTAGCTTACATGAAGACAAACTTAAACTATATAAGTCACCAAGGGGAAATATTTCGATTTCCATTAAGTATTGTTACATTTCATGGATGTAAGTTCGACAAGTTTTCTTAACCACACAATATCACCCATCACAATGAAATGACGCTCCTTCAACCGATCATGAAGATAGGGGTCTTGTTGGTGTTGATATATTTATAACATAATGCGGTGTATCTGTATGGGTTCCGAGCATTCTACTTCAATAACCACGTATAAAACAATAAAAAAACAAAAACGGTAACAAATATGCCTAAATAAATAGAGCAAAACTACAATAAGTGCCACATTTTTGTTGTGAAATGCCATTGAAATGTGGTTTGGTGTTCTCCCACATTTGGAATACGTACCATATTATCAATCCATAGATCAAAGTAGGATATTATTATTGTACTTTCATTAAACAACTATGTTCATTTTTTTAGATACACTTGCCTTTGTTGTCATGGTGTTAAAAAATGAGTAAGAAGACATAAAATTGACACAATGGTATGGTTAGAAAAAAAAAGAAGATAAAGAAGACAATGGTAGTCAAGTTTTGTTCGGATAGTTGTATTTATTCTGTATGTTTTATATGTAAGATTATGTTACTAAATAAGTATACAAAACTCACGACGGAATTGGATATACACCACCTAAATTTTTTTTTGAAACCAACGAAAAGATTATATTAAGAACACAGAGTGAGTACATAGGATGGGAAGTCAGAAGACTTCCAACAACTCGCAGGGAGCTGATGTTTACTAGCAAAGAAAGCAAGGTTGTGAGCAGTGAAATTGTCTAACCGACTAACGTGAAAGCATTGGAAATCCAACAGAGGACTCAAATGTGCAAAGGCATCATTGAGCAAGAGCGATATGCTGGCTGAAATACTAGTTGGACCAAACGCCGAAAGATATGCAACCACTGGCTTACAATCTGACAAAACTCGCACACTGCGAAAATCAAAGCGCTTGGCAAGATCAAGACCTAAGAGAATCGCTGCAGCCTCCATATGGGCAGGGTCATGACGAGTGAGTCCTCCCCAAACAGCAGCAACAAGGACTGAGTCGTGATGAGCTGCAACCGCCACAATGCCAAACCTACCATACTTGTCCAGTCCTGCATCAACTGAGATCTCTACCCAATTGGGGAAACTAAGATGGGCCTCGGTAAGCAAAGGCAAGGAGTTCGAGACAAAACAAGTAGTGCTGAGTGAGAAAAAACTGTCTGCTTGAGACCAGCCAGCTTCAAAAGTTGAAACCCTACCATGTGAAAATTGGCATCGAGCAAATCATAGACGCCAAAGGAGTGACAGCAGCAGTGACAGATGGGGGTGGGGCATGGCTATACAAGACTGAGTAAGCCAATCAACAAAGGCAGCGTCAGACCGAAAGGGTGGGGGGAGTGCCACACCTAGGCGGGCCCAATATGGCTTAACAGAAGAACAGCCGATGAAAGCATGAACGAGAGTTTCACAGCGGCCACAAAGTGCGCACACTGCCAGGTCCGGGCGGTGAAGCCGGTAAGCCAACAGGCCTCGACATGGTACCATCCCCTGCAAAAGTTTCCAACCAAATAAACGAACGCGGGGCGGTAGGTCCAGCGTCCATACCCGCTTATTAGCCAAACCTGTAGGAGATGCTGTCGGAGAAGAGCTGGAAGGTTGATCCTTACAGGACAGAGCAACATCACAGTGATATGCACTTTTCACTGTAAACTGGCCAGATGTAGTGAGACTCCAAAACTAAGAGTCTGGGGACGTAGCATTAGTTGACAGATCTAAACCACAAATATGCCGAACATCATCTGGGTGAAACAAGGACTTAATAAGTGGGATATTCCAGGTGGTGGGGGTGAGCATGAAATCTGATATTGGAGCACTGCGAATTTGAGGAGGGAGAAACCAAAGGTAGGGCATGCCTCCCTCCTTAGAGGGAAGCCATCTATCATTGACATAAGTGGTGTGCCCAGTACCAATCCGCTTATGACCTCCTGCCTGAATGAGGTCATGAACAGAGAGCAGACCCCGCCAAATTGGACTGGAGTTCGCTACAGACTGGAGGAGATGGAGTGGATGATCACCGATGTAACAAGCAGTGAAAAACTGCGAGACCAGAGACTGTGGTCGTTGTAGAATTCGCCAAAGCTGCTTCGCCAATAGGGCACGATTAAAGCTACGTAAATCACGAAAACCCAAGCCTCTAGAACTAAGAGGCAAACACAGTTGGGCCCACTTCGTCCAATGCATTGACTTGGATGTGGGAGAACCACCCCACCAAAAACGTGATATCATACCTTTGATGGTGTCGAGGAGCGACTTTGGCAAGGAAATAACCGACATCACATATGTAGGAATGGCCTGCAAAATGGATTTAATAAGGTTCAACCGTGCCGCCTGGGATGTGATGTGAGACCAACCCTGAATCCGACGTGCAACTCTATCCTTAATATAAGCAAAGACTGCATTCCTGTTACGACCAACCTGTACCGGGAATGTAACACCCCAACCGTAACCTTCACACTTAATCAATAATTGCAGCGAAAATCATAACTTAACCATATACCCAAAAGAGTGGTGTTACACGCCATTAGCCACCCACGTGGCTAACAAGGCTGTTACATACAATGTATCAGTCTGATTACGAGAATCCCGAGCATAATTACAACCTTCCAAAAATCACTTATCCAAAAAGAATCACAATATACCGAGTGTAACTGTACAAAAATCACCAACTAGACCTACATCCACAAAAAAATATACGACCTCGAGTGTACAGGCACTACTCGGGTTCAACATCCAAAAATAACAAAAGTATCAACAACCTAGGATCTAAAGCCATTCTGCTTCCTCGATCCTCATCCTGCAAATAAACATAGCCCCCAAAGGGGGTCAGCAACCTTTTGCTGGCATGGTTAACGTGCAGCCCGCTGACTACCGGGATACACACAACTATTTGTCATGATGACATGGCGTTGATTTTAACATACAACATGCATATATTTAGCAAGAATTATTGCGGAACAATAACAACACATATACATAGTGAAAACAACTCACTTTAGAAAACAACCAACATGGTTAGTCAACTTGTAAGCCTAGAGAATGACTTCATCCTCATGTTAAGCTTAACACATATCACATCACTGTTTTGTTAGTCGAGTGAATAACTTAACTTAAAAGATGAGACGGGTGTAGTGACCCGTACACATCAACACATAATTTCCCCCTAGCCCGAGTGGAAGTCAGGTAGGTAAGCTTTGGCTAAGCTAATGGGAGGTCGAAATCCCAAAAGGGAAAAACAACCCTAACATAAGGAGAGAGCCGAATCTGATTCAGATATCGACCCCCTTACTACAAACGTCTGACCGGAACGACCGGATTCTTCACTCCCCGGTTAGCACTTGTTAGAAGTCCCACAATGGGAGCTTAACACAACCTCACACAAATAAGTGTTTAAGTCCAGTTAGACATATGAGGGAAGCAAGGCATGATTCAGCAACACAAACAACAACTAAACACACATAGCCGTGGTTAGAACGCTCCTTAGGTTGGAAACGTTATTACCGGATACCGTTCTCTTACGTTTCCTAGCTTGGGTTAATTAACAGTTAGCACGCATTCGATGTTACCGGTATCAGTACGCACACATCACATTAATAATAATGACTGTAAACTCGTTTCATGATTTATTCTTACAAGGTCATAAACACACAGAAAACAACAACACACAAGCCGGTGTAAACTGGTAGGCAACAGACTGCAAGAAAACCATACCTCGGTCCTTGTTGAGTTCGAGTTCCACCGAAGGTAGTTCCTATACATAATTAATAACGTCGGTTAATTACCTTTCATGAACTCTCGGTTTACTAAGTGGTTTACATGTTTACACAACGAGCTTTCACACTAAAACTTACACTTAATTATCCTCATAATACACACTAGGGTTTACTACATAAGCCTCATTACCTTCCTTAAACTTTTTTTTTTGTTTCTGGTCCGGACCTCCCCACAGGGGCGGTCCCTAGGGGCGGTCCACAACAAAGGCTCCGACGATTTTTTTTTCTGGCCCGGACCTCCCCACAGGGGCGGTCCCTAGGGGCGGTCCACGACAGAGGCTCCGACGAATTTTTTTTCTTCTTATTTCTGGTATGGACCTCCCCACAGGGGCGGTCCACAACAGAGGGCAATTTTCAAAGTGTTTTTCTTCTCATTTTGAACTTCAAATTGAACCCAATTTTTTTCTAATCATTTCACATGTTCCCCCACATGTTTTAACACCTTCTTGGCACCCTTAAACCCTCTCTAAACATCCCACACACTCCTTTAAAACATTACCCAAACTTTACTAAATCTTTAACACTTAGAGCATTTTCTTTTCTTGTTCTACTTGATCTCTTCACCCATTGTTGCCCCAAGCTTCCTACATGTATGAAGGTATTTTATAACACCAATATAACCTTTTACACTTGCTTAAATCATTATCAAATCTTGTTACCCAATTCTTAATCAATTTCACCCAAATTTCCCACTCTCCTCTTACAAGAACTAAAACTTATTTTTGTTAAGTGTTATGCTACAGATTTTCCTCACCACTCTCACCCACTTACTAGTCCACTAATAATGTCACATTCCCACCTTAAAGTCCCCTCATCTATCCTCCATCTACCTAGTTTCCAACCGATTTTTATACTAAATTTCCTCTCTAATACCTTGTAGTTCTCTAGTTTGTTCCCACCTAGAAATGTACTTAAACCATTAAATTTCTACACAAATTTTGACATGATCTCCCCATAATTTTAACATGTTCCCATACATTATTTAGCCCTCAAAAACACTCCAACCCACAAACTCACCCAAAACACTAAACCACACTTAAATTCATCATTTCAAACAACAATAGCACCATTGTACATAAACCTTAAAAGCTTGGCTCTTAGGCCCTTAATCAACATCAAATTAAACACTGAATTTCCTCATATTATTCGCAACACCTGCATTTCACTCAACATTTATATTTGCACCAAAATAAAACACAAAGTCCTTAAAACGCCACATAAGCTTAAGGTAAGTTATTTACCTTGGATTTCTTTCAAACTTTCCCTCCTCCTTACTTCTTGTTCCACAACCGATTTCCAAATGGGGTTATTTGCTACACTAATGACCAAATACCATGAATGGTAATGAGCACCATGGAATTAAATAAAGCTCTTGCAACAACCCTAAAACAAGAGGGTGTTTAAGCATGAAAATGAAGAGATTTTACCTTCTACTTCACAATGGAGTGTTTGGAATTAAGGGTAGCAAGCTCCAGCACTTAATGAGGATTTAAACAAGCTAAAATGAAGAGCCAAAAATGAAGTTCAAAACAGAGGCAAAATCGGCCAAGAAGAGATGGAGAAATAAATGAGTTTTTGAGTTATTTCTTACCTTAACCCATCAAAGGGTTGATTAGCTTCAAGAATGGGTGTTTTCCTCTTCAAAATGAGCTACACCCATGGAGGTAAAATGTGGAGTTTTGAGATTTTAAAAGGTGCAAAATGATCTCCAAAGCAAGGTGAGTATTTTGGTGTATTTTGTTTTTGATTTTGACTTGCTTTAGTGGAGGAACAAGGAAGGAAAAGGATGGGGTTGGAGCAGCTCAAAAAATCGCCATGGAAGAGCCAAATGAAGAAGAAGATGCTGGGAATTGGAGAGAGAAATCGGTATAAGAGAAGAGAATAGAGGAAAGAGAAAATAGAAAAAGGTATGTTGTACTTGCTTTTATGTTTTTGTCTTTTAGCTAATAGTGTAGAGTAAATAAGAGAAGGAGGGGGGATAAAAACGTGGGCTTCTTCTCACATAAGGGAAAAGTCAATTTTTTTTTGTAAAAGTAGAGAGGAGGTGGCACATGGTCATTTAGCAGATAACACCCGTAAGTTCCCGAACTGTCAGTTTTAACAGTCCGGGTCCGGTTTCCTGATTTTTGTTTTATTTATTTTTATGGTCCTAGACCTTGACTAATATTTAATTATAGCCATATGATTGACTATAAATTTTTATTAGTCCTTTAAACCCGTTTAAAGTCACATTTCCCGGGTTTCTCGAAAAACGTGCTTTAAAGCTCGTTTTGCATTTTTAATCCACTATTTGGATCCGTTTCCTTCGGGAATTTTTCCCACATGTTCTTAATGACTAAATAAGTCCTAGGAATCCATTTAGGACCCAAGATAAGTTATATACTTACTATAATTATTTAACACGCGTTTTTGCGTTTTGTGACTTTTACGTGTTTTCTTTTTCGTTTTGGTTTTTATTTCTTCACCAATGTTCTTAAGGACTTAATGTTATAACCCGTATAATTGCAACCTTATATTATATCCGGTTTATGTAATGATCTAAGATGGATTACATTATGATTGTCAGTTGGGACTTCGGCGGTATTGTTTTGATAGATGAGGGCAAGGAAGTCATTGCTTAAAACAATTAAGGTAATTGTTTTCTTTAATTAATAAGGAAAGGGAGCCTTATTTATTTATCTTCTAATTTTTTACATCACGATCAGTTTCCTCCATAGTTCCATCGTGCGTTCAGACATCGTTCTTCCATTCTTCTCTCTCTCTGTTCTCTCTCTTGCTGAGGATCGTGAAGGCTGCTGCTACAATCGATTGGAGGGTTTTGCTGCTGCGTTTCTCTGATCGATTCAGGTTTGTATTCAAGAATTCGGGACTGCGTTGGTGGTTTTCTTCTCTCTCTGTTTTCTGATTTTGAGCCGTGGTACATGATTAAATCAGAAGGCTTCGTTGCTGTTGAGTTGTGATTGTGCGGGCTGTGGAACTGCTGCAGATTGTGGAGTTTATTCACTTCCGAAATCAGGTTGGTGTTGCAGATTTTGGGGTTTGGATAATCTAGGGTTCTTCATTTCAGTTTTTGATTTTTGTGTCAATTGGTTTGGTTAATCAGTGGCTGTTGATCTGTCCGGATTGTTGCTCTGCGTGGATTGTGCCTGCTGCCTCAGTTCGTTGTTGTTTCTGCTGATAAACGAGGTAGGTGGTTACTCGATTCGGTTTGGAAGTTCAGCCATGGGGATTGCAACGGTTCTGTTTTGGGTGTGAATTCTGTTTGTGTGTGTTTGGTTGCGTTTTGGAATGGTTAAAACCCCATGGTTCTCTGTTTTTCTCTGTGATTTGGTGTGTGTATCAATTTGGCAATTCGTGATGATGTTTTTGCACAAGTTTCTGCTCTGTTCGTCTTCTGGAAAATGCAGTTTTCGCACTGTCCGAACTTCCGTCCGAGCTTTGAAGTTCGGACAGTGCGTTTTGCTCTATTGATTTTCAAAGTTCGGGGCATGTCCGAACATAAGTCCGAACTTTGATGTTCGGACACGCCCTTGGGTTCTTCTCTGATTTTAGTTCGACCTGTGTCCGAACTTTGACGTCCGGACACAAGGTCGGACCTTCCGCGTAACTCTTTTCCGTAACCCGTCCGAACATCAGTCCGAACATTGATGTTCGGACATTCTGAATTCCTCTATCTGATTTCAATTCGACTTGTGTCCGAACATTGATGTCCGGACACAAGTTCGGACATTTGACAATCTCTGGTTTCTGAGTCTCGACTTGTGTCCGAACTTCGACGTCCGGACACAAGTTCGGACACCCCTCTGTTTTCAGCGTAACTTCTTCGTTTGAACTCCGATTTGAGTGCCGTCTGCGGCGTTGGGTCCCTTATGACTGTCTACTGATTTATGAGTGTTTTGGCATATTAAATGCAATCTTGCTTCTGTTTAAGCAACCCTTCTGTTTTGGGACATTTCACATTGTTTCTGAGCCGTGAATGGCTGGGTCGAGCTATTCCGTGGTATACCATGTAGACGTCGTTCTGAGTGTGGGTCATTCCCTTTCTGTTCTGTGGGGTTGACGAACCCTTTGGCTCTTTCGAGTCATTTCTGCGTTGCCGAGAGACCTGGTATGGTCTATGGGTCTTCGACCCTTCTGAGTGTGTGCATTGTGTCTTGTCCCCTTTCTGTTTAAGAGTTCTGATTGTTTCTGAATTGGGAACCCTTGAGTTCCCCTCTGTTTCTGTTCTGGAAACTTCTGAGTATTGAGAATTGTATAAAGTTATCTTCTCCTTCTTCTGATTTCAATTGTTTTGAGCGACCTTACTGATGACGGTCGCTGCTTACTGGGCATAGTTGTGTGCTCATTCCCCTACTTTTAACATTTTTGCAGATTGATCAGCGAGGATCACTTATTCAGTTTCTGGAGCTTAGTTTATGTTTAGCTCATTTGTTATTTGATATTCTTACTCAGGCTTGTAGCCTTCGGGCCTTACTCTGTTAGACCTCTGTTTCTGTTTGGAACATGTATTTGGGATTTTGTATTTGCTTCCGCTGTATTTGAATACTTTGGTTTACAATGTTTATGTAAACTCTGTTTTGGGCCTTTATTGCATTTGAGTGTTTTAGAGCCTTGCGTTATTGGTAGTAATACGCGGCGTGTAATACCCTTAACTCTTAGGCCGGTTTTAGGGGTGTTACATTTAGTGGTATCAGAGCCAGGTTTGGCTTTCTTTAGGGTCTGTGGTTGTGTTTGCTTGTGTGAGGTTCAGTTGTGGCAATTGTTGAAGTGTGAGTCAGTTCTGACAAGTTTTGGATTTGTGTATCTCAGAATGCCTCCTCGTAGAGCACCAGTGACCCCTCAGGGAGATGCTGCGGATGCAGTACAGCAGTTTGTGGCACAGTTGATGCAGACGATGGCTGCAGCTGCTGGGGAGCTGGTGGAGCAGGCCCAGCAGGGGCGAATGCTGTGGGGCCGAGTCAGGGCGCTCCAGGAATTCATGAAGCTAAAGCCGCCTTCCTTTGACGGTGTGGTGACCCTCAGGAGGCGAGCCATTGGATTACTGAGGTCGAGGACCTGCTGAGAGTGATGGGGTCGGAGGATGACCAGAAGGTGGACTTCGCCACGTTCCTCTTTAAGGGGGAGGCGAAGGAGTGGTGGCGTATGGTGATGGGTAGGCATCCCCAGCCTTGGACCTGGGATCAGTTCTGCTTGGAGTTCAACAAGCAGTTCTATCCGGACGTTTACAAGGATCAGAAGATCAACGTATAACCGGCTGCGCCAGGGAGAGACATGTCAGTCGAGGAGTACGTGAGGAAGTTCGTGACGCTCTCGAAGTATGCTCCGGAGCCAGATGAGCATAGGAAGGCCCGTAAGTTCGAGAGTGGGCTCAGACCAGATCAGGTCCGCGGTGACACCCCTTCGTCACCGGACCTTCAGAGATGTGGCAGATGTCGCTCTGCTGGTAGAGGCCGACATCAGGGGCAGACAGGCTGGCAAGGACCATAAGGGGAAGAGGCGTGCTGAAGAGCCTCAGAAGAAGGAGGCTGCTCCTCCTCAGAAGAAGCAGTCCTATGGAGATCGTCGGGGAGCTTCTTCATCTTCGTCAGCTGGGGCGAAGTGTGGGTCTTGTGGCCACTCCCATCCTGGTAGGGAGTGCTACAAGAAGACTGGTGCCTGCTTTAAGTGCGGGTCGATGGAGCACCGGATCGCTCAGTGCCCTCAGGCATCCGGTAGAGGCTCAGGAGATAGAGGCACCGGTTCAGATTCAGGGGCGAGGTCCGATCAGAAGAAGCCTCAGACTCAGGCCCGGGTTTATGCTATGGCTGGAGAGCGTGATCGAGCTGGAGATCGCGTCGTCTCAGGTATTCTCCAGATCCATTCTCGAGATGTATTTTGTCTGTTTGACTCTGGAGCTACGCACTCCTTTATCTGCTGTGATTTGTTGGGTGACCTTGGACTGACTGCTGTGCCTAGTGAGGTAGACTTGTGTGTGAGTAGTCCATTAGGTGGGGTTGCCCCTTGTGTGCTGAATTCTGTGTGTAAGGCTTGTCCCATAGTAGTTCGGGACAAGACCTTTTGTGCTGACCTCATCCCGATGCGGATGACCTGTTTTGATGTGATTTTGGGCATGGACTGGCTAGCAGAGCACCATGCCCATATAGACTGTGCAGCGAGGAGAGTAGTGTTTGAATTGCCGGGCGTGAGCCGTTTTGTCTTTGCTGGGAATGCAGTCCCGTGTGCGCCTATGATTGTGTCTGCGATGCAGGCAGCCAGCTTCTTGAGGAAGGGCTGCCAGGGATTCTTGTGCTATCTGCCAGAGGTGCGTGAGGGATCCAGCTTGGAGAGCATCCCGATCGTCAGAGAGTTCCCTGAGGTTTTCCAGGATGATGTGCCCGGACTACCACCAGTGAGGGAGGTGGAGTTCACGATTGACTTAGCGCCAGAGACTCAGCCCATCTCTAGGGCCCCTTATCGTATGAGTCCGGCGGAGTTGAAGGAGCTGAAGGTCCAGCTTCAGGAGTTGCTAGACAAGGGCTTCATTCGCCCTAGTGTTTCGCCTTGGGGAGCGCCAGTGCTATTTGTGAAGAAGAAGGATGGGACCTTCAGATTGTGCATCGATTATAGAGAGCTGAACAAGGTGACCATCAAGAACCGCTATCCCCTTCCGCGCATAGATGATCTGTTTGACCAGTTGGCGGGCGCCACAGTGTTCTCGAAGATAGATCTTCGTTCAGGCTACCATCAGTTGAGGATTAAGGCCGAGGATGTGCCTAAGTCCGCCTTTAGGACTCGTTATGGTCATTACGAGTTCCTAGTTATGCCGTTTGGTTTGACTAATGCTCCCTCAGTCTTCATAGATATGATGAACCGGGTTTTCAAACCCTATTTAGATCAGTTTGTAGTGGTCTTCATAGACGACATCTTAGTGTATTCCAAGAGTGCAGAGGAGCACGAGGAGCATCTGAGGATTGTTCTGCAGACGTTGAAGGATCGTGAGCTATATGCTAAGCTGAAGAAGTGTGACTTCTGGCTGGATCGTGTAGTATTCTTGGGACATGTGGTCTCGAAGGACGGTATCTCAGTGGACCCTGAGAAGATTAGAGCAGTTATGGAGTGGGCGAGGCCCACGAATGTTGCAGAGATCCGTAGTTTCCTTGGGTTAGCTGGGTATTACAGGAAGTTTGTCGAGGGGTTCTCTAAGATTGTATCCCCTGACCCGTCTGTTGAGGAAGGAGATCAAGTACGAGTGGAGCGAGGCTTGCGAGCAGAGCTTCCAGGAGGTTAAGAAGAGGTGACGACCGCACCGATTCTGACTTTGCCATCTGGGACCGAGGGATTCGAGGTCTTCTGTGATGCGTCCCATAAGGGACTAGGATGTGTTTTGATGCAGCAGGGTAAGGTAGTGGCTTATGGCTCTCGGCAGCTTAAACCTTATGAGAAGAACTACCCTACCCACGATCTGGAGTTGGCAGCTGTGGTTTTCGCGCTGAAGATTTGGAGACATTATCTGTATGGGGCGTCGTGTAAGGTTTACACGGACCACAAGAGTCTCAAGTATTTGTTCACTCAGAAGGAGCTGAACTTGAGACAGCGAGGTGGTTGGAGCTACTTCACGACTAATTTAGAGATCCTCTACCACCCGGTAGAGCGAATGTTGTTGCAGATGCTTTGAGCCGGAGAGGTGCTCCGGGTGTAGCTTGTGCCTTGACAGGAGTTCAGAGGTCCGCCTTAGAGCTTCAGCGTATGGGCGTCTGGGTAGTCAGACCAGCCAGTGCCAGTGTGATAGCAGCACTTCAGGTTCAGTCTTCGTTGGTCGACAGGATCAGAGTTGGTCAGGAGTCGGATTCAGCTTTGAGTCGGATCAGAGAGGGGCTGCCTTCAGAGCAGAACTCAGACTTCAGTGTCTCCAGTGATGGTTGTCTGCGTTTCAGAGGCCGAGTGTGTGTGCCCGACGATGCAGTTCTGCGTAGGGAGATCCTTCAGGAGGCTCACGGAGCGCCATATTCAGTTCACCCAGGAGGGGTGAAGATGTATCGAGATCTCAGAGAGTCGTTCTGGTGGTCTGGGATGAAGCGAGACATCTCTGAGTTTGTTTCGAAGTGCCAGACCTGTCAGCAGGTGAAGGCTGAGCACCAGAGGCCAGCGGGTTTGCTTCAGCCCCTTCCCATTCCTGAGTGGAAGTGGGAGAGTGTGGGGATGGACTTTGTCATGGGTTTGCCCAAGACTTCCTCGGGTTGTGATGCTATTTGGGTGATTGTTGATCGTCTGACGAAGTCTGCTCATTTTCTGCCTGTGAGGAAGACCTTCAGTCTGGAGCGTCTAGCTCGTCTGTATCTGGATGAGATAGTGAGGTTGCATGGTGTGCCTACTACTATAGTTTCTGATCGTGACCCGCGCTTTGTTTCGAGATTTTGGCGCAGTTTGCATAAGGCCCTGGGTACGAATTTAGCCTTCAGTTCAGCTTACCATCCTCAGTCGGATGGCCAGACAGAGAGGACTAATCAGGTTCTGGAGGACATGCTTCGCGCATGTGTCCTGGATTTTGGAGGTAGCTGGGAGCAGCATGTGACTCTGATTGAGTTTGCCTACAATAACAGCTTTCAGGCGAGCATTGGTATGGCTCCGTTCGAAGCGTTGTACGGTAGGAGGTGCAGGTCCCCATCTGTTGGGATGACCTGAAGAGAGGGTCTTGGTTGGACCTGAGCTGGTGCAGGGTGCAGTAGAGAAGATCAGGACGATTCGGGAGCGTCTGCTTGTTGCTCAGAGTAGGCAGAAGTGCTATGCAGATCAGAGGCGCAGGCCGCTTGAGTTTGATGTTGGTGATCATGTCTATCTGCGAGTGTCGCCGGTCAGAGGCGTAGTCCGGTTTGGGAAGCGTGGGAAGCTTAGCCCAAGGTTCGTTGGACCTTTTGAGATTCTAGAGAGGATTGGCTCTGTGGCCTACCGGTTAGCGTTGCCACCCCTTTCTGCTGTCCACAGTGTTTTTCATGTCTCGATGTTGAGGAAGTACCTGCATGATCCGTCTGACGTGATCGACTACAGCCAGCTTCAGTTGAGAGAGGACTGCAGTTTCGAGGCGGTGCCTACTCACATTTTAGCTAGGGATGTCCGTCAGCTTCGTAGTAAGACCCTGCCTATGGTGAAGGTCCAGTGGTCTGATCAGTTAGAGAGTGAAGCGACTTGGGAACTCGAAGATGAGCTGCGTGCCAAGTTTCCCTCCCTGTTCGAGCAGTAAGGTGAGTTAATTTCGAGGACGAAATTCTTTTAAGGGGGAGGTGATGTTATAACCCGTATAATTGCAACCTTATATTATATCCGGTTTATGTAATGATCTAAGATGGATTACATTATGATTGTCAGTTGGGACTTCGGCGGTATTGTTTTGATAGATGAGGGCAAGGAAGTCATTGCTTAAAACAATTAAGGTAATTGTTTTCTTTAATTAATAAGGAAAGGGAGCCTTATTTAATTATTCTTCTAATTTTTACATCACGATCAGTTTTCCTCCACTAGTTCCATCGTGCGTTCAGAACGACTTCTTCCATTCTTCTCTCTCTCTGTTCTCTCTCTTGCTGAGGATCGTGAAGGCTGCTGCTACAATCGGATTGGAGGGTTTTGCTGCTGCTGTTTCTCTGATCGATTCAGGTTTGTATTCAAGAATTCGGGACTGCGTTGGTGGTTTTCTTCTCTCTCTGTTTTCTGATTTTGAGCCGTGGTACATGATTAAATCAGAAGGCTTCGTTGCTGTTGAGTTGTGATTGTGCGGGCTGTGGAACTGCTGCAGATTGTGGAGTTTATTCACTTCCGAAATCAGGTTGGTGTTGCAGATTTTGGGGTTTGGATAATCTAGGGTTCTTCATTTCAGTTTCTGATTTTTGTGTCAATTGGTTTGGTTAATCAGTGGCTGTTGATCTGTCCGGATTGTTGCTCTGCGTGGATTGTGCCTGCTGCCTCAGTTCGTTGTTGTTTCTGCTGATAAACGAGGTAGGTGGTTACTCGATTCGGTTTGGAAGTTCAGCCATGGGGATTGCAACGGTTTTGTTTTGGGTGTGAATTCTGTTTGTGTTGTCTGTTTGGTTGCGTTTTGGAATGGTTAAAACCCCATGGTTCTCTGTTTTTCTCTGTGATTTGGTGTGTGTATCAATTTGGCAATTCGTGATGATGTTTTTGCACAAGTTTTGCTCTGTTCGTCTTCTGGAAAATGCAGTTTTCGCACTGTCCGAACTTCCGTCCGAGCTTTGAAGTTCGGACAGTGCGTCTTGCTCTGTTGATTTTCAAAGTTTGGGGCATGTCCGAACATAAGTCCGAACTTTGATGTTCGGACACGCCCTTGGGTTCTTCTCTGATTTTAGTTCGACCTGTGTCCGAACTTGACGTCCGGACACAAGGTCGGACCTTCCGCGTAACTCTTTTCCGTAACCCGTCCGAACATCAGTCCGAACATTGATGTTCGGACATTCTGAATTCCTCTATCTGATTTCAATTCGACTTGTGTCCGAACATTGATGTCCGGACACAAGTTCGGACATTTGACAATCTCTGGTTTCTGAGTCTCGACTTGTGTCCGAACTTCGACGTCCGGACACAAGTTCGGACACCCCTCTGTTTTCAGCGTAACTTCTTCGTTTGAACTCCGATTTGAGTGCCGTCTGCGGCGTTGGATCCTTATGACTGTACTACTGATTTATGAGTGTTTTGGCATATTAAATGCAATCTTGCTTCTGTTTAAGCAACCCTTCTGTTTTGGGACATTTCACATTGTTTCTGAGCCGTGAATGGCTGGGTCGAGCTATTCCGTGGTATACCATGTAGACGTCGTTCTGAGTGTGGGTCATTCCCTTTCTGTTCTGTGGGGTTGACGAACCCTTTGGCTCTTTCGAGTCATTTCTGCGTTGCCGAGAGACCTGGTATGGTCTATGGGTCTTCGACCCTTCTGAGTGTGTGCATTGTGTCTTGTCCCCTTTCTGTTTAAGAGTTCTGATTGTTTCTGAATTGGGAACCCTTGAGTTCCCCTCTGTTTCTGTTCTGGAAACTTCTGAGTATTGAGAATTGTGGATATAATGTTATCTTCTCCTTCTTCTGATTTCAATTGTTTTGAGCGACCTTACTGATGACGGTCGCTGCTTACTGGGCATAGTTGTGTGCTCATTCCCCTACTTTTAACATTTTTGCAGATTGATCAGCGAGGATCTCTTATTCAGTTTCTGGAGCTTAGTTTATGTCTTAGCTCATTTGTTATTTGATATCTTACTCAGGCTCGTAGCCTTCGGGCCTTACTCTGTTAGACCTCTGTTTCTGTTTGGAACATGTATTTGGGATTTTGTATTTGCTTCCGCTGTAATTGAGTACTTTGGTTTACAATGTTTATGTAAACTCTGTTTTGGGCCTTTATTGCATTTGAGTGTTTTAGAGCCTTGCGTTATTGGTAGTAATACGCGGCGTGTAATACCCTTAACTCTTAGGCCGGTTTTAGGGGTGTTACACTTAATTAGCCTTAAAATATCATAAGCACATAATTAATTAACATATTAAGGTTTGGGGTATTTTAGGGAAACCCAGATACATTCCCAAATCATGGACCACACAGCCGCTCAGAACCCCTGCTACAGCCTGACGGAGATGTGGCTGAAGACGATGGGAAAACATAATGGCTGACTTGTCCGCATTGATACATTGCCGGAGGCTTGCTTGAAATCCTATAAGATGAAAGACAAAGCTTGAGCATTAGTTGTTGTGGCCTTTCCAAATATAAAGTAGTCATCAGCAAAAAGCAAGCTCGTAATGGGCGTCACAAGGCCTGGGAAAGAGAAACCCTGATACTGGTTGACCTGGACAGACAAATGGATGATGACGTCAAAACCTCCATACAACAAATAAAGAGCAGCGGAGATAAAGGGTCGCCCTGTCGGAGGCCAAGCTGGGGGCAAAACGTGGGCCCGGGGTGGCCATTTATGAGGACAGACATGGTCGCAGTCGTAAGACACTTCCGAACAGCTTTTAACCAAACTGGATGAAAACCCATCCTGGCTAAAACTTCCAAAACAAAAGACCACTCCACCCTGTCAAATGCCTTGGACATATCAACTTTATATGCAAAGTAGTCGCGTTGCTTAGCCTGAGAGGTGCGCATCAGATGAAGTATTTCATGGGTGATCAGAACCTAGTCAGAGATTAAACGGTCCTATACAAAAGCCCCCTGATTGTCGGAAATAACATCTGGCAGCACATGCTGCACTCGATTCACCAATACCTTAGCAATGACACGATACAGAGTGTTGCATAATGAAATAGGGCGAAACTCCGAGATAGACGTTGCGCCTGGCTTCTTGGGGATAAGAGCTAAGTGGGTGTGATTAAGACGCAATCACTGTGTCAGTATTAAGAAACTCCAAAGCCGTGACAATGAAATCATCACTAATAATTGGCCAATATGTGCGAAGAAAAACCCCATAGATACCATCAGGGCCCGGGGCCTTGGAAGGGTTTAGCTGTTTATAAGCGACAACCACTTCTGCACGAGTAAAAGCCTGACCCATTGGGTCAAAACAATGGGGCGGGACACGAGCCTCCACACAAGCCAGCAGATGGTGGTCTGGCTGTGGGTTAGTGGTGGTAAAGAGATCCCGGAAGAAAGAACGTGCCACAAATTCCACACCAGCCCAAGTTGTAGCAGCAGGTAAAGAGGGCGAAGATAGGCTGTGGATCGCATTGTGACGAGAGCGAGCCCTAAACTTATTGAAAAACAGCTTATTGTTTTTATCATCTGCTTGAAGCCAACTGATTCTTGATCATTGCTGAAGACGGATTTCATCACGTTGCAAGAGAGAGTCAACCATAGTAGAACAGGTCTTCCATTTTACCAAAGTGGCAGGAGTTGGGTCTTGCTGATCCAGATGATCAAGATCAATTTGGACTTGACGAAGCGCTTGCTTTTCAACCCATATCTGCCTGACTCCCCACGTTCTCAACCGTTGACCACAAGCTCTAACCTTGGAGGTATAACCACGGTGATCACTGCTAGCCCAAACTTGTTGGACCAATTCACGACAATGGTCATTGGAAGCCCAAGAATTCTCAAAACGAAAAGGCTTTGGTCCTCGCCGGGTGGACGGCTGAAGCAATAACTTTATGGGCTTATGATCTGGGCGTCCCCAGCGGAGATGGTTGTTTTGTGCATGGGGATAAAGAGCAAGCCATGCATCATTGACAACGAAACGATCTAAGCGACTTTGGACATTGCAGAGGTACTCGGATCGTTTTGTATATGTAAAACAAGAGCCCCGATATCCCAAATCATGCAACGAACAATCAGTTAAACAAGAACGAAAAGCCGACATCGCAGCCTGAGACCGAAAAGCTCGACCTCGGTGTTCCCGTAATGCTAACACCTCATTGAAATCACCGCCGAGGACCCATGGTCCTCGCCACTGCTCATGCAAATAACACAAAAGTCGCCACGTCTTCCATTTTTCTGTTGCATTGGACCAACCATACACCCCTGTCAGACGCCATTGGAAACCCCCAAAATGACTTACAATTACATCCACATGATGTGCAGAAAAACTAGATAGAGAAACATGCCAATTCGCTTGCCAAATAGAGCCACACCCCCTTCCTACCTTCACTATCCCCTGCAGCCCAATTATAATCCCGAAACCTAGATGCTACATATCGTATCTCAAAAGAAGAAAGTTTGGTTTCAAGGATAATTACAAAAAGAGGTCGTTCTCTAACTACCAAACCCAACAACCAACGAACTGCCGCAACACTTCCTAACCCATGATAGTTCGTGACCAAAACAGACATCACCGGCTAGAAGAAAAAACCCAATCGTCACACCGAACGTCCAAAGAGTGTAACCAGACAAACAGAGGAGAATGCCCCAAATCAAAAGCGCTGAAATCGTCTATAGGTCGAGGATTTACTCGAGCATCTAGTGACCAGATGTGTGGCTTCATTAGACCATTACAAATCACTCTGAAATAGCGACCGCACGAACAGAGTGCTGAATTACTCTGGCAAAACTGAGAACGTCAATTTTCAAGCTGAAACTCCCATTGCAGCAGACCTTAATTGCCGAGAACATACGTTTAATTCAACTTGGAGTGCATTAAACCCTATCGACTTCACCAAAATCCTATGCACGAGAGACTGTCCATCAACAAGTATACAAGGGGCTAGAATAGCAATTCGCTACGAGATCTAGCTTGCCCTAATTCAGGATGTGCGCGATGGAGAAGGAAGCACTCCCTGAAATTGACAAAAGTGATTGATCAGGACGATGGAGCTGTGGACGATTGAGCTGTTGACGATAATTGATTGCAGCGAGCCAAACTGAAGAGCCTTGGCCGGACAGATTTCAGCGATCGACGTTACATCTGTGCAACCCTAAGTTTTCCATTCGCCGCCCCTTTTTCATCGCGTCGCTTACACCACCTAAATATAAAATAAATATATCCTTTCGTTTTATAAAAAATAAAAGGGAAAATTCACGAGATACCCTTGTTTTCTTTCGTAATTCACAATATACCCCTGTGGTTTTAGTAATTCAACATTAAACATGCTTAAATGTTGTCCAAAATTGATGAAACTTTACATGGACGATGCAAAAGTGTTATATTTTGGTCCAATATCAAATTTGAAGTTTTTTAAGCTCACATGTGACCTGTGGGACCCAATGAACAGTCACATATTCATTGGGTCCCACAGGTCACATGTGAGCTTAAAAAACTTCAAATTTGATATTGAACCAAAATATAACACTTTAACATCGTCCATGTAAAGTTTCATCAATTTTGGACAACATTCAAGCATGTTTAAAGTTGAATTATGAAAATCACAGGGGTATATTGTGAATTACGAAAGAAAACAAGGGTATATCGTGAATTTTCCCAAAATTAAAATAGATATGCCCATTAAACATGACACATATGAACACAAATTACAAGAATGTGGTAGCTGAATTTGAAAGTACTACTACTGGCTGCGTTCGGCTGCATTTCTGTTGGTAGTTTTGTGGTGGTCTGGTTGTTTTGGTTGGTTGTTTTGTGGTAGTTTTGTTGGTTGTTTTGTGTTGGTTGTTTTGTGGTTGTTTTGAAAAATAGTGTTCGGTGATGGCGGTTTCGTCTATCTGTTTTGAATAAGTTAGTTTTGTGCGGTGCGTTTACCGTTTTCGTTATTACAATTAAAATATTTATATTACATTTTAAAATATTTTTTGTTAATAAAGTTAAAATATATGTAGATATTCAATTATTGTCTTTATAATTATTATTCTTATTATTTTAGTGACAATTAATTTATAATATGTATACATATTAATTTATAAATAAAGTTTTTACATATATTTGAAAAATAAAGAAAGAATAAACCATTGTATTTAGAGTAAATATATTAGATGTTATATATAAAAATAAAATTTTACGGATTATATATTAGTATTTAATATAACATTTCAAATGTATTAATACTTAAGATTATTTTAATTTTTAATCAAAAAAATAATATTATTTAAATGAAAAAGCAATTTTTTATAATAATAAAATAATTTACTGTAAGCGAATATATATATAGGTATCACTTTTTTTTTATTATATATTGTTTAATTGTTGATAAAATATTTATTTTAAACATATATTTGTAGTTAAAACAATATATTCTATTCAATTAAATATTATTTATTGAAATTCAAAAAGATAAATTTAAATTTAATACTGGATATGTCAAGAAATGAAAAAATAACGTATATTCACATATAAAATTATTCTTTAATTATTAAGCACGGTATAAAACATATAATAACTTTTATATACTGACAAACCATAATAGTTTGTACAAACAGTTTTGTAATTAATTATTACTTAGCAAGTTGAATACTTATAATTGATATTTATGAATCATACTACAAATAGTTTGTACTCTAATAATTTTGATATAATTGAAAGTTTACATCGTAATTTTTATTAGTTTGCTATTTTCCTTGTAGAATATTTTATTAGAGTTGATAGATAGTAATAGTTTTAAGAGACTATTTTTCCGTATCTAAATAAACAATTTAGAAAAACACTACTAGTTTAAAACTATTATTCTGTATTTTTTTCATTAATTTATAATTTACTATACCAATCTTTATAAAATAAACTAAAAATAAAAAGGGAAAATAAACTAATTTATAATATATTAATCTATATATTTCAATTTTAATTTAATTTTGTGTCAAATTTAATATATAATATCATTTTAAAATGTAATTATAAATATTGAAAATTTAAATTAATTTATTAAAAATTAATTTTAAATAAATTAATTAATATTATTAAAATATTTTTGCCCCCTTAATTACAGTTTTCTGGCTTCGCCTCTGTTTACGGTATTCATTATATTTGCAGTATAAATTATTGGTTGTTTTGTGGTAGTTTTATGCTGGTATATTTGTGGCTGTTTTGAAAAATGATGTTCGGTGATGGCGATTTGGTATTTTTGTCAAAAATACCAAAACTTAAAAATGCCACATCTATACCACATTTATACCGTGACCGAACGCAGTATATTAGAGGTTGAATTTGAAAAGTAAGCCTAAGCTCGGGCATTAGAATGTCAAAGTTTACGGAAGGCGACACCCGGAACGTTGCGCAGACGGTTGGTAGGCCTGATCTTCATTTGTAGGGTGGCCCCCTCCCTTCGACATTTGCACCGTAAATAATGAAGCGACGCGAAGCATAAAAAAGAAGAAAGGAATAGAGAGTGGTGTTCACGCACAATGGACAAGGGAGTTGCAGACTTGGACGGCAAAAACAAGTAAGGGGGGAATTTGTGGGGGCCCAGCTTTACTAGATAGGAAAGCGAAGATGTCATGTGAGAGAAAGAGAAAGGAGAAAGATGACCCCTACTGCTTAATAGTAGTAGCCACAAGACTACAAAAAACTGGAGAACAAAAAGCCTTTATGTCGCTTCAACACTTCACTACTACACTGGACACTTTTATTTTCTTTCTTCCCGTGTTTACACTGTGCAGTCTGTCGAGTTAGTGTCATTATTGGAGCGAGAGAAGTGAGCAGTAGTGGTGTGTGTGTGGTTTGGAAGAGGAAAACAGGGACAAGATCCACATTCCACAGGCAAACCGGAAGCGAGAGAGGCTGAAGAAACACGAGAAACCCACCCACCCATCCACAATAATCAATCCTTGAGTTGCTGCTGCTGTTGCGGTTTTTCAGTTGGCTATTGTAGAGGAAAGAATGAATAGAAGGATGTGGGGGGTCCTTTTGGTTTGATTTGAGGGGGATAAAAAAAACAAGACGAAAGGGAGAGAAGGAAAGCTCAGAGAGCACCACAGCGCAGCAGCAGGAACAGCAGAAAGAAGAAGAAGAAGGAATCAGAGAGAGCAGGAGAAGAACAGAGAGATATATCAGATATGGTGAGAGAGAAAGATGGATCGTTGAGAATTTCAAACCTTCTCTTTCCGTCGTCGTCTCTCTCAAACACACAGAAAGAGGGAAACACAGTCTCCAGAACCAGTAATCTACAGCTAGAATGACTCTTTAACAGCGCAGCAGCACCACTGCACTGCTGCTGCAACTACATTTTTTTATCACCAACCAACCAACCAACAAACTCCTCCATTTCTTCCTCTTCGTACAATTCGCTGAGAATCGTTCGTTATTGCATTTTCTCCCTAGCCTTCTCCACTTCCCCGTCCCATCCCATCCGTTTCTTGCTATTCTTCTTCTAATCTCTCTCCCCCTTATCTTCCCAGAAAAACCAAATAATTATTCAAAAAACCCTCTCGTCTCTCTCGCTGGCTATCAGAAAATCTGTTAAATTTTCGTTGACAATTATTCTAATTTGAGTGTAAAGTAAATTAGTTCCCGAACCCAAATCTTTCGATCTCACACGATGGGGACTCCCTCTCACTGATCCATTCAGGTCTCTCAGAAGAAGTAATCCATCCAAATCGAATTCTCAACTAGGCGTAACAAAAACCTAGTCCATCCGCTCGATTTGTATCATCAGTCTGTCGGAGATTTGATCACTGAGAAAGCAAGCAAAGCAGACCAAAACAATAAAGAGATCAGCTACGCACGTACAATCCAGCTGTGGCTACCACAAGGAGATCGCTTCCGTCAGATTCCGGTGGTGCCTTCGCTGATTGGGTTGCCGCCGACAAGATCAATATTAACACCAACGATCTCTCCCTCGGCTTCAATGCCGCACCCTCCTCCGCCTCCGCTTCCGCCCATCACCATCATCATCATCATCCGCCCTCTTACATGTGGCCTCCTTCCTCCTCCCGTAACACAGGTGGAGGACCCAGTACTCCTCCTCCTCTTGGATACGGTATACCCCCCGAACTCGGAATGTTTGTCGTTGCACCTGCCGCTTTCCACCATCCCGCTGTCACCCAACATCATCATGTCGACCCTATGATTCTCCCTGGAGATCCTCACAACAACACTCACGCTTCCAACGCTACAACTGCCCTTGGTGTCGGTGTTAATGTTATACCTCTCCTCACCGCCTCCCCCTGTCTTAACAACCCCACTGGAGGTGCGATCGATGAGAGTGACATCGTTGACGCTGCAAATCGTGGTGGAAGAACCGGTGGTGGTGGTGGTGCAATTCACCTCTGGCAAACACAGCAGCAGCAGCAGCATAACTTCACGCCTCCCCACGAAGTTAACTATCTCAAGAAAGCCGGAGAGAGCATAAGTTTTGACCAGAACGTCCACCTATTCAACTCATCTGCAGGTGGTGGAAGCGGACTTGGCGGCGGATTAAGTGGTGCAGGAACTTTAACGTGTCAAGATTGTGGGAACCAGGCGAAGAAGGATTGTAGTCATAGGAGGTGTAGGACTTGTTGTAGGAGTAGGGGTTTTGATTGCTCCACTCACGTTAAGAGCACATGGGTTCCAGCTGCACGGCGGCGGGAGAGGCAAGTGATGACCGCAACTAGACCTTCCGGTGGTGGTGGTGGTGATGGGGCTTCTTCTGGTTCTACATCCGGTGCTAAGAAACCGAGGCTTATAACGTCACAGAACACAACAACCACTTCTCACACTTCCGCTTCCAATACTCCTCCTAGAAGCTACGAAACCAGCTCCAGTCACCAAGGTACATCTCTAATCTATTTCTCGCCTCAGAATTTACATATATGTACATTGTTCAGTTTCTTCTAACTAGCCTTGAATTCTGATTTCACCCTGTTAATATAATATTTTTATCCATATCAATTAGATGCGAGTTTGAAGGAGAGGTTACCAGGTCAGGTGCGGGCTCCGGCGGTGTTCAAATGCGTGCGAGTGTCAGCCGTAGATGACGGGAGTGAAGATGAGTACGCATATCAAGCGGTAGTCAAGATCGGAGGACATGTGTTCAAGGGTTTTTTGTACGATCAAGGGATGGAATCACGGGAAGGGTTTCCTAATCTGTCTGACTTGCATGTGAGTGGTGGTGGAGGCTGCAGTAGTAGTAGGCATGGTGGTGGTGGAGTGGGACCTTCCCCTAATAATCCGCTTCTTGATCCCTCTGAAGTTTATGGGGCATCAGCGTCTAATGCTGCTGGTGGTGATGGTGCTGGGATTCTTGGTGGTTCTACCTTTGGCAACACAATAGGTTGATTTGATGATGTATTGATCAAAAGTATTAAACCTGGTTTTTCAGGGTTTACTGCAGGAGATATATGCTAGCTGCTATTAATTATGAATTATGATCTCCTGATCCATCGACATGGGATGGCTAGATTTTGTACTAATTTGTATGGTGAAGTTAATTCTTGTTGTCAATTGTATCGTAATTGCTCTACTACTACATATACAGGTGTATGCTTAACTATATATTCTTCTGCCTATAATTTTCCATAAGATTCATCTCGATCAATGGGGAGAGTTGGAGTATAAGTTTTGCATCGACTGATCACTCTATTGTGTTTCTATTGATTACTATTATCTGCGCCTTGTGTGGAGTTTTCCCTTTAAAACACATGACAGTGGAAGAAGAGGCAGCTGTCAACATTCCGGCCGGCAGCAAGTCACCTGGTGTCATGATGGGGGGGCTAGTAAAAACCAATTGTTGCAGTTTGCTTCGGGCTTCCAATGTACATGTCAGTCTTCCCATCTGGTATGTTTATTACTAAACTGTATAAATGTATGCTCATCATCTTAATGCTTCTTTCCTTCCTATGGATATCAGTATTATATAAGTTGTTATTTTATGCAGGTAATCAATATGTTGTGGTCTAATTAAAGCTCTTCACACTTTCCGCCATAATCATTATCTAGTTTGGATTTGGAATAAAGTAGTTGTGTATTTTCCTTTGGGTTGTATGAGCTTGAGCTAATAATAACTGCATATAAAATGAGTTGGGATGATAATAGTGTCTGCACCATGCATCATCAATCATTAAGCTTTGGCTTTCCTTCATCTCTTGCTTGTGTGTTCTTCTTCTGCTTTTGTTCTCTCTGTGTGATCACAGTCATTCATAAGCAAACATAAAAGTGGGAGTTGAGTTGGGTTGAGTTGAGTTGATTCGAGTGAAGTGAAATTGAGAAACATATATTGTTATATTATTTCCATGCAAGTTCCCTTTTTAAGCCACTTAATTTTACTTATATAAGCATGCAGATGCAAAATAAGCTTTCTGATATAATGGACAAATTAAGCTTATGTGGATTGCATTGCATTCAATAAAGGCCGCCCCCTCCCCTGGCCACTATGTTGTATTTTTGTGTAACAAAACATCTCCCGGTTGTAGTTATTTATTTGGTTTGGTTTGCATATCCAGTATTTTGTTTTTTTCCTGCAACGTACATCAAATGAGAAGAGTAACTATTGATCCTAGCTAGCTAGCTAGCTACCCATACCCATATGATCTTCCTAGCTAGAATTGTTGTTACTATTTTTGATGATTCTGTGAAGTGAGGAAGGCTTCTATGGTTTGATATTCTATTAAGTGCCTCCCTCCCAATTTAATAGTTTTGCAGGTCTACACTGGACATATTTGTATGTATTTGGGGTTATATTTTAGGAAACCCTAGGTAGTGTAGTATGCTTTTTTGGAAGCATATAGATAGCTTGATGTGTTAATAATTGTAGTATGATGTTTTAATAATTTGTTTCTGTATGAGATTTTGGGGAGGTTCTTAATTACTGATCATCACATGCATGTGATAGCTAGCTAGTATATATAACTGGAATTCAATGACAATTGTTTATTGATTGGTTTGGCAGCTGATTTTGTAAATTGTTGCTTGTGCTTGCGTCTTGAGTATTAATAATTTTATTGGCATGTTCAGTGAGGGTGACAGGTTTTGTAAGGTTTCAGGTGGAAGTAGTGAGAATTTAGTGAAGTGTGTGTAAGGCGGTTGTTGATACATGTATTATGTAGAGTATTTTCAACTATAAATATTCAGATCAGTGTCATTTTATGTGGATTAATTGAGACTGCTAGGCTAGCGAGTATTTATTCCCCATTGTTTAAATGGTCATATATATATATAATATATATATATATATATATATATATATATATATATATATATATATTATATATATATATGCTGAATTGAGTAGCTATGTATGTATTTTATGTATCTAATTCGTTCAATTTCTTGCATAGATGTGGGCTTAATATTAGTTTTTGATGTCTATTTGGATGCTTGAAATTGAGGTCAACTTAATTTGCATCGATGCGGTCTGTATTGAGTCAAATTAACGATGGAGACTGCGTGCATCTGGTTGTTGATGGCTTTGCCAGCATAATTAGTGGTAACTGTTTAATTGATTGCAATGTAATGTGATGATGAGTCAACCTAGATATATATATGTGTGACTTGCAGCTGGCTGCTGCGGGTTTGGGTAAATAACTGTTTTAAAACATGTAGGTGTGTGAATTTCTTCTTGAACAAAGTTGAGTGATGTAGCTGTTAATTAAGATTGATTGATTGATTGATTCTCTAATTAATAAGCAAATTAATGTCGTGTTTAACTTTGGTGTCTTGCTAAACGACAGAGTACAGACAATGGTATGCATGGTCAGCCTTTAAAACTGTTTGAGTAATGTTCATCGATCCTTGCGTACGTAATGGCAACCATATGCGTGTAAGTAGAGTACTAAGTAGGTATATTTTTATTTCTAGCAGCCTGCATGTGGCTAGTTACTCTGCATGCTTTATCGTATATATTATTATTCTGAACTTGTTTTTGTGGTATGAGATTCGGTCTTGCTAGCTAGTTTGTGATGATTAATTGGGTTCATTTTTTTTTTCCAGATATGCTTTATAAGACATTGTATGTAGGTAGGTAGGTAGGTAGGTACGATGGAGGGACTCGATCCTCTTTATGGAATGAAGGTACGTATTGATGCGCACTTAATTTATGTTTCTTTCATCCTAATCGCGGCGGCGTGTTTGGTTTATATTATAGAACTAAGTTGATTAGGGCATCACTTTTCTCTTTGTGTTTAATCATTGATGCATGAATCATATTCGGCGGACCGGCCGAAAGGAAAAAGTATGCTATATTAAATATGCATGGCTTTAATGGAATTAGAAATTATAAAAAAGAAAAAGTTAACAAGGTTCCGCATATTTAATTTAAAAATGTTGCTAACATGTGTTATTATCGTATATATATGTAGATACCCTTCTTATTTTGAAATGCTGGATCCGTTTTAATGTGTATTGTTTTCTATCTAAAGGAAACTGGCTTTGCCATCTTCTGCGACTGTCTCTGTCTGTGACTTGTCTGTGTGCTTCTCTGTTAGTAAAGTACTATATTATGCGCCATATTTTGTATGTTGTGGGGATCCGCTGCTTACTAGTATTTCATTAACTTGCATGGCTTATTGTGCATACTCCATCCATATTTGCGCGCGTCTGTCTTGTATTTCTTGATACATCCATGATTAGAATAGAATATTAAGTCAGACAGCCATGTTCCTCCTTT
Organism: Limonium bicolor; assembly: GCA_023374045.1. Classification (NCBI taxonomy): domain Eukaryota; kingdom Viridiplantae; phylum Streptophyta; class Magnoliopsida; order Caryophyllales; family Plumbaginaceae; genus Limonium; species Limonium bicolor. Next base: position 9,137,110 of record CM041778.1, on the reverse strand, counting down.
ATACCGCATATTGTGAATTATGAACATTAATGTGGTACATTGTAAACTAAATCAACTTCTGTTTAATTAACAAGTAGGATTGTTTTGGTCTTTCATGTGAATTTCAAAACCTTTTATGGTACACAAAACCTATTTTAGAAATCGTATTAATTTGTGAATTAGTAGCAAATAATCTAGTGGTATTTTTGCCTATGATATTTACCTACATGTCTTGTGAGTTCGTGCTTTTGCATTCGATTATTATCTTTTTTTTTATAAAAAAATAATTGTCTGGGAATCTAGCGAGACATAATATTGATTCGATGACTTTTCAATTTATAATAAGAATTTTTCCTAAAGTTGTATCCCTTCCTCCTTCCCTTGATTCAGCATAATGAGCTAATTAGAGCCTGATGAGAAGTAATTAAATTCTATTGATTGAAGAAAACAATTTAGAGTGCCCCAATTCAAGTAATTCATTGTAATTTTGTCTCGTCGATCGAAACGTATGTATGAAAGAGATTTTTGGAATTCGTTAGTCACTGGTGAATGCATGTTGAAATTAAGAGCTAAAAAGAGAGAGTATTGTTGGGATATTTCTCTATTTTGCTGAATATAAGTAAAGACATCGCCCTTACTAGGCTGCGGGTAACTAAGTCGATAGAAAAGTCACATCATATATATAGTTCTCATAAAATGAAAGAAAGGAATCCGGAAAATATAGAGTACATAATAGCATGATTATTAATAGTTTTTATGGGTTCTTAGTTAACTAACCCATGGGTAGAACCCAACTATGGATCCCACACTAACTATTATTTCAATCATAATGTTTTATATTGACTAGTGTAGAAACCGCTTTCTCAACATTATATCGGTATTGGGTTTTGATATCAAATGTAGGGGAGAATAATGGAATGAAGGTCATAGACAATATCTCATCTTTTGATCTCTGAAGATGTAGCCAGGAAGTGAAAACACAGTCAATGATCTAACTGTCTAAAAGAACTAAATCAAATGCTCTCAGAACCCTTAAAACTGTTCCCTGTTCCCTATGTGTTTTTTTCTTCATTTATTTCAATTGTTCTTATTTTTGTATTGGCCAGAAAGACTCAGAGTCTATCTATTGGCTTATTGTTGATTTCCCAACTACTTATAAAAAAAGTGCAACATTCACTATAGTTTAAAAGCGTGTTTGTTTGCTACACTGTTTGCAATGTCTTATAGGTTTCGTTTGATGGTTCCTACGTAGATTTTATATTGATTGCATGCAATAAAATATTGTCACATATAAAATAATTATAAAATAGTCAAATTTTAATAGCTGTCATGCCGAAGAGAGCCCTAAATACTTTGGTAGAGTTTTAATTGTGAATAAAATGTGCAATTTCTATCATATTATCATGTCTCTTAAGTCGGTGACAAAATCTATCAGCATGATCTAACAATGACAAAAGAATATAATTATATATACATCAAAAGGAATACTCTCAACAAAGCATAATTTGAATGGCGGATGCAATAGTCATAATAGTGATGATTGATTTTGTCCTCTTCTTCAACTTTCGGATCATTTGCTTCACCTTTTCTCAAGGGCCTTCATCTACGCATTAAGTCAAATCCACTATTATCTATGCTATTATGGTATTGGCTTCATATCATCGCAGGGACATACCTCCGTTTTAGATCCCACTGCTATCAAGTCTATTACGAAGAAGCCATGTTGGCAACTGACAAAGCAATGCTGTGTCGGCCTTGGCCCATGTCTTAGTGTAGCTTTTGGCCCATGACTTAGAATAGGATTTGATAACTTTCTTCTTTCGCACTTTCCTTTTAACTTGAGTCGTCCATGGTGAATATGTGCCATGCCTTGTTATGGTCTCCCACTGGTACTATGGTGGTTTTCCTTCGGCTTGATGCCCACTTAGACTTATCTTGGGCATTTAGTTGTTGCTTTTACTCGATTATTTAAACCCATGAGTGATAAGACCCTGGCCTAGACGACCTAAGTTGAGGGGGCAAGCACCGGTTGAAATCCAATATGCATTTATAAATACTTGAAGAAGTTAATTTATTCAAGCATTCTAATATAAACTGAGATATAAAATTGAAAATGAATCTTATTTATGTGGACATATTATTTGTAAAGATATGTACATATTACTAATACTATGTATTATTTATATATGCGTAATATACTACATCTTGTTGTATGCATAAGCGCATGTAATCTTGTTCAACCTTTATGTAAGCTTATTGTAAACAAGAGGAAGCAGCCTGATTAATGGTGGCCATCGGGTCCGGTTCTACCCGGAACCGATTGGAACCGGAACCGGCCGGGAACCGGTGGGAATCGGAACCGGAACCGAACCGCCTCAGCCGGTTCCGAATACGAATACATGTTTTGAGATTCGGGCCCGAACCGGAACCGGAACCGCCTGGAACCGCCTGGAACCGTCGTCGGATTCGGAACCGGAACCGCCCCGGAACCGGTTAAAGTTACCGTTGGGTTTTTAAAATGTAACCTTGTACTCTTTTTCCTTATTAGGGTTTTCCCAATGGATTTTTACCTAATAAGGTTTTAATGAGGCAGTGAATCATATAATAAAATTCGCTTTGTTCCTTATTTTTTGTAAATTCAATAAAAATTCCTAAGTCTTTGTTTCTTACACATTTAAGATTATAAACTTGAAGAATAACCTATCTAGGAGTAAAGTGGATGAAAAGAGCAACGTGTGCACTCAAACGGATCTCAAATCGGAGCTAAAACGAAGCAACTTGAGCCGATCGAATCTTTCCAGAACCGGTCGGAACCGATCAGAACCGAAACCGGAACCGGCTGGAACCGGCTGGAACCGGTTTTTTGACCGAATCCGAAGCGAATCCAGATTTCAGAACCGGAACCGGAACCGGAACCGCCCAGACCGGTTCCGAATACGAATACACATTTTCTGGAACCGGAACCGGTGGAACCGGAACCGGTGGAACCGGACCCGTGGCCACCATTAAGCCTGATCAAAAGAATGGAGCCGTCATTTATGTGGATGTCAATTTGCTGACTAGGTTATCTAGGTTGTACATCTGAGATTTATTTTACTAAATTATAAAAAAATTTATTTTGTAAAATATAAGTTCAAAATATAATTTTTTTTGTATCACCGTTGATCTAAATTCAAGCTATTCAAACAAGACAAATATTGGATATGTTTTTATAATGTATTAAATTTCTTATATATATATATATTATAGTGATAATACTAAAATGATGTAGTGACTTATTAAAATTGATGGTATGATTCACGAAATATGGTGAAATACTAATCCTACCCATTTTAAATATCGTTAACACAACTCAATCCAAAAATAAATAGATCAAAAAATCATGAGCATAACCCAACCTATTTAAAATTTTTAAACCTTAACCCAACCCGTTTAATTTTTTTAACCCTAATCCAACCCACCTAATTTATTTTTTAAACAAATAATACCCCATATTGTTTAACATAGTCATAAATGTCACATTAGATGAGATTAAAATGTATACATTTAGTACAATAGCTACTTTGATAGACCATTTTTCAAAGCACGGAAGTTACTTTTCACAGTCCTTTGGATAACATCACATAATATATTTAAGGGAAAATTCACGATATACCCCTGTTTTCTTTCGTAATTCACAATATACCCATGTGATTTTCGTAATTCAACTTTAAACATGTTTAAATGTTGTCAAAATTGATGAAACTTTACATGGACGATGCTAAAGTGTTATATTTTGGTCCAATATCAAATTTGAAATTTTTTAAGCTCACCTGTGACCTGTGGGACCCAATGAATATGTGACTGTTCATTGGGTCCCTCAGGTCACATGTGAGTTTAAAAAACTTCAAATTTGATATTGGACCAAAATATAACACTTTTGCATCGTCCATGTAAAGTAATTACTAAAACCACATGGGTATATTGTGAATTACGAAAGAAAACAGGGGTATCTCGTGAATTTTCCCTATATTTAATTGATACAATCACATCTTCTTTAAGCATTTGATAGACATTTTCAAAATACAGTAGTGTCTTCTAGAACTTAACAAACATAAAGTATTATATTTATCATGCTATAATATAATTTACAAAAATATATCTTCTACTTTTTGTTCACGTTTATACATCATCTAAACATACCAGTTGTGTTATATCATTTAGAAAAGACCAAAAAGAGATATCATTCACAAACAACATCCATAATTTGTTGATATGCAGAGCTGGTTGGGCCGTTTGTTTGACTACCATAATGACTTGTATAGTATTTTTAAAGGTTGGATAGTCCAACTGGACCTCAGTTGATCGGTAAAATATTTTTGGATTAAGACTAAGACATAGTTTAGTTTGAAAATAATATACATATGTACATTAATATTTTTTATTATTATTATCAACAAAAATATTTTTGGGTTTCAGGTAGGGTCATGGTTTGGATCTCTATCCTAACCCAACCCAAAAAATAAATGGGCCAATAATCAAGATCCTAACCAATAAATTATGGGGGTTTGGGCAGAGTTTCAGATTGGATCAAAATTACCAGGTATATATGTGACCGCTTACATTCACTACACGGCTACAGCTTTGTCGACCAATTGTTAAACTATGTAATATCAAGAACTACACTACTATGCAAGAAACATATATACACATTGACAAAGCACATCCTACATTAATTTAGTGACTTTTTATTACCACAATATGTTGAAACTAATGTTCATATGTTTTGCAATTAAGACCAAAAGTGTATTACATAGTACTTGTAAGTATTGCCAAGCCTTCGTGGCTTGGTCGGTAGTGGAGTGGTATCATACTTTTAGTATCGCTGTTAAACTGAACTGTTTGCATGTGTGATGCAGTGTATGTCACAAAAACAATTCCTGGTGGTGAAGATGATAGATAGGAGCGGTTGATTGAAGTGGTGAGGAGAGAGTGTAACCCGAAGAATATTCTAAAACAAAGGAACATCCTCTCACTAAGAAGGAGAGACTTTTGTTCTTAAACTTCTTCAGAACAGTATACTACACAACTAAATAAAAAAATTTGTTTAACTGCACATTTTTTAACTGGTCCACCAAAATTCAAATGAAGCGACCATGAACTATTGATTTAGATTTTGACCTAAATCCCAAATTTGACTTGAATTTGATTTTTGGGTTAGACTATTGAATTTGATTTGGGCTCGGATTAAATTGCTAACCTAAAAAAACAAACAAAATTGAAACTATGGTATATTTAATTATTGAGGTGGCTTTTGTTCGAGAAAATTAGGAAGGGGAATCATAATCATCCAAACTCACTTTAACTTGATTTCCCATCTCACATCAGGGAATAAAATTTCCCTTTCCAATACTCTTTGACCATTGATTGAATTGACTAATAATCGACGATTTTTGATCAGTAATTGGTGGACATTTGACTGGAAATTGATGATCGTTGACCATTGACCGGTGATTCAATAGTAATTCTTTTCTATTCATTTTTATTTTCTTTCTTAATTCAAATATGTTCTTCTTTGTCCATAATAAACCCCCTTAAACTTAATGCCGAGTGTTTGATTTAGTCATGGGTTGAGTTTGGATCAACATATTCTGAATTTAGATTGAAGAAATACAACCCAAAATTAATTCAGGCCGTGTTCAAGTTGACACCAATTATTTTCAGGGTTCGTATTTCAAAATTCCAATCTTAACGCCTATACCATGAAAAAACCTAGTTAATATTTATTAACCTAACTTAACTTTTTTTTATAATTAAAGTTGAAATATGTTTTACCGCCTTAAAAAATGTATGTTGTACTATTTGATAACATGCACAATTGTTAAGATTAGGTGAAAGAGAAATAATTTTGATACTTCTACTGCTCTTAAAAACAGCTCTTTGGGTTCAATGTCAAGTAGAAAATATGTGACTTTTCATCAGGTTCAATCTCAAACAGAAAAAATAGGTGGAAAACTTAAACGAGTGAGAATGAACCTTCTATAGCTTATGCAAATGTTTAAGGTACTAATTCCACATGAATGCACAAAGTAACTTTTAACAACCATGTATCAATTTTAGGCCAATATGAAGAACCAATTCATGCTTTAGTTAAGCATTCTTCAACTACCTAGAATGTCATGTATGTGAAAAGCATCTCAAATTGTTTCATAGTATTAGTTCGGAACGTCCCTTGAGCTAACACTTGGCTACCTAAAACTCTTTTGACCATAGTTAAATCAACCTGAAAACCATTGACCTGAACCACCCATTTGCCATTTATAGCGAAGAGTGATAGTTTTATAACCCTCTCTACCGAGTTCTAATTCACTACATCAAAATATGTCACATCTACACTCAATCTATGAATAACCAAGCACTAAGTTGGGCTACATGCTATGCTAATGGTGGTGTAGACCAACAATCTATAACTCTTCAAAGATGATGACACCTAGTCTGGTTCAGTTCCATCTAAGCTTCAACTGTGTTTATTGCATCAATATTATACATCTTCCCTCGACTCAACGCTTCATCAACCACTGTTCTATCATGGTTATTATATTATGTGAAGTGCTAAGATTGCCAACATGTGATTTAAGGTTTTGTTTCTTATTCTAATAACTAAAACCACATATGCTTGACCTCAAGTATGATGACTGATCTCATCATAAAACAAATAACAAGACAAATAGTAGGCAACATCCTTCAAATGCTATACTCCAACCAACTCTTGAATTCATTAAACCAATCAATTGGAACCTGCAGTTATCCTTTGAATAAATTCCTAAACCTTAACCTAACCCTTTTAAAATTCTTAAACCTTAACTCAACCCACCCAACCCGTTTAAAATTTTTAAACCCTGATCCAACCCTCCAAACTCAATTTTTTAAGCAAGCAATACCCCATATTGCTTAATATAGTCATAAATGTCACATTACATAAGATTAAATTGTATACATTTAGTACAATAGCTACTTTGATAAATCACTTTTCAAAGCACGAAGCTACTTGTCACAACCCTTTGGATAGTATTACATAATATATTTAATTGATATAATCACATCTTCTCGAAGCATTTGATAAACCACTTTTCAAAATACAGTAGTTTAGGCTAGAACTTAACAGACATAACGTATTATATTTATCATGCTATAATATAATTCACAAATATATATATATTTTCTACTTTTGTTCATCCTTCTACATCATCTAAACATACTGGCCGTGTTGTATCATTTAGAAAAGACCAAAAATAGATATCATTCACAAACAACATCCGCGAGTAGTTATCTTCACAAAGCTGGTTGTGTTATCTAAACAAATAAGATGTGAAGTCAACTCTCAAAATAATTAGTTGATATGCATGATAAGTGGTGAAAATATGTATTTATTAGGTTTATATTCACCTGCGTTTTACTTGGGTTATGACCTATTTTCACCACTTTACAGAGTAGTTGGTAATTATTAGTGAACTTACACACATTTGCATATAATTTAGGTAAAAGCTCAATGGAGCACAATGGAATGACAAAAAGGAGTTGTTTGGACGCTTTTACGAGATGTCGAGACCATGCCACGAGGTTTGAGACCAAGACGGGATCAAAAGAGGAGCAAAACTTGCATTTTAGAGCATTTGGAGTTGTGTCCGGGTTTACAAACCTGAACCACACTGCTGCAAGCTCTCTGCCCTCTTTTTAACATGGTCCGGGTTTGTGTCCGGGTTTACAAACCCAGACCACACTACGTTGAAGCTACTGCCCTCTTTTCAACCACGTCCGGGTTTGTTAAACCTAGACCAATCCTTCGCTGAAGTTACTGGCAACATTTTGACATGGTCCAGGTTTGTGTTCGGGTTACAAACTCGGGCCACCCATCTACGCGCCTATATTCTTCCACGTCAGTGGGGTCCGGGTTTATTAGCCAGACGCAAACCTGGACCACACACACAGAGGCGCCCCAGACTTGACAAAACACAGATTTTGGAGATTAAAAAAATCTCATTCTTCGACACCCACATTCCAGCCCTGTTCGAGAGTAGACAAAGGCGACAGAAGAAGAGAAGAGAAGAAGAAGAGAAGAAAGGGGACTCCCTCACCTCATTCAAAGCTCAACCACCACAATTAATGGCTCTCTTTCCTTTTTCTCTTCTTTGTAGTCTCAATGCTTGAGTAAACCCATTTTGTGCCTTGGATGGGGGTTTGACCCTAAATCCCCAAACATGCTTGTGATACAAAATTTGCTTAATATAGTTGTTTTATCGCTCTAATTTATTGAGTGTGCTAGATTGATCTCCTTTGTGCGCTATTGTTTTCTCTTAATTTCATAATTTGGTGAATTAGGGATTTGGTCAAGAGAGAGATAAACCCTAGATTTTGTCATCTTTAATTAGTTGGTAAATTCTATTGTTATTGCTAAGATTAGTGCTTAAAGCTAATTAGTAGTTGTAAACCCAACCTAGTGGAAGGATTTATCGAGCTAATTAAGGGCTAGCTTTATCTAGGATTTTAGTGAAGTTACTAATTTAATCTTAATAGACAACTAGAGCAAATTAGGATCATAGCTAAGTTTGGGAGTATTTGGGTGATTCCACCTTTCTAGGGCACATTTTCATCCAACCAATCAACACATCATTTCAATTTAATTGTTCTTGAAATCTTGTTTTAATCACTGCATCAAGCTTGCCTCTGGCTAAACCCCTCTTCTTTAATTGCTTTTAATAATTAGATACCGGAACTCGGGAGATTAGTCTCTTAATTTCCTAGCGGAACGATACTTATATTTACTACTACGACTGGATACACTTGCCCATATCTAGAACTTGCATAGTTTACAATTTTCACAACAATGCAGAGCTGGTTGAGCCGTTTGTTTGATTAACATAATGAATTGTGTAATATTTTTAAAGGTTGGATTGTCCAACTAGACTTTGGTTGATCAGTAAAATATTTTCTGATTAAACTAAGACATAGTTTAGTTTGAATATATATATAAAAAATTTATTATTCTTATTAACAAATATATTTTTTTGTTTCAGGTTGGGTCATGTTTGGATCTCTATCCTAACTCACCCCCAAAAATAAATGGGTCAATAATCAAGATCCTAACCCATAAAATTATAGGGGTTCGGGTTGAGTTTCAGTTTGGATCAAAATCGCCAGGGTTATATGTGACCGCTTACGTTCACTACGCGGGTATCGGCTTTGTCGACCAATTGTTAAACTATGTAATATCAAGAACTACACTACTATGCATGAAACATATATACACATTGACAAAGAACATTCTACATTAATTTAGTGACATTTTATTACCACAATATGTTGAAACTAAAGTTCATATGTTTTGTAAGACAAGCCTCCTTATATTAAGACCAAAAGTATATTACATAGTACACATAAGTATTACCCATCATTAAAGTTCTAAAACCCACTGAACATGAGTGATAAGTTGTATAGTACAATGAGTTCCATAAAAGAAGTTGCATCGACAACCTATTCATATAGTAAATAAGGTAAAAGTCAACCAAACTCCCTTACTTCGCACACCAGTCCTTACATGCAAACTGCCATTTAGATTGACCAGAAACAGACTACCACCAATTACACCTATAGCTGTCACCTTCTAGAGGAATCAACAAAGATGCACCAAACATTTATCACACAGCTCCTTTTTAGAAGACTAAAGTTGCTGCTCGAGGCTTCCTGAACTGCCCTGTACCAGCATCACACAAACCAGCCATGAACCCTTCAATTGTCGCGCCACCTTCAAGTTGCAATGTACTCCATCATCCTCATCCTCTGACCAATTTGTCAACTAACAAACGGAGCAGTTTTCCTCCACATCATCCCACCAAATTGAAAGCCGCATGCGAAACCCAACAATGGATTAAACAAAAACGGTCTCTGCTTTGGACTAGCATGCATTGGATGCATGTAGAAATTAGTAATAGTACACAACACACCACCCGACAAGTGAGGATGGGAGGCCGGAGTGAATAAATGCATGAATAGTGCACCACAGTCTGTCGTGCCTGCTGTTTGTTTCAGCATGTGTGACACGGTGTACCTCACAAAAAAAACTCCCGGTGGTGAAGATGGTAGATAGGAGCGGCCGATTGAAGTGGTGAGGAGAGTGTAACCCGAGAATATTCCTGAATTGTGGCTCTGATAACCTAAAACAATGTAGCTGTAGAAAAAGGGATAACTGGTGATAAACAAACATAATAGACGAACATTTAGCAGAGAGAAAAAGGGACCAAAAGGACAGTGAAAATAAACAGCAAGGACCAAAATGTTTATACATCAAGTATAAGTTCTAACCGGGTATACCTTGGACTTGTCCTTACTGTTTATACATCAAGTATAAGTTCTAACCGAGGTATAAACAACATCAAAGGTATACCCGGTCCAAAGTCTACCCCACCTATGTAACACCCCTACTACACACTTACTATTAACTGGAGTCGCAGCGGAAAATAAACAACTAAACAATAACTAAACGATTGGTGCTACAACGCCGTCAACCACCCACGTGGTTAACAAGGCTGAATAAATACAAGTGTATCGGTCTGATGATTAGACTCCCGAGCATAGAACTAATAACCATGTATACATAAACACAATACCGAGTATTTACTTACATCCTTCACTGTAATCCATCACTTTAAACTGTTCACAACCAAAATACATAACGCCACGGGAGCACAGGCGCATCCCGGGCCCAACATCCAAAAATAATCAAAAGTAATCCTGCATCCTAGAATCTAGAGCCATTCTGCTTCTTCGATCCTCATCCTGCAGTAAAAGAAATATGGAGCCCCCGAGGGGGGTCAGCAACCCTTGGCTGGTATGGTTAACGCGCAGCCCATCGGCTACCGGGATACGCGCAACTAATTGTCATGATGACATGACATTCTTTAAAACATACAACATAACATATATCACAACATGAGTATTGAACACACATCACACATAGCATACAAGAACAATCCTTTTAGGAAATGAACTAACACAATTAGTTCCCATGGAGAGCCTAGAGAATGTTGCCATACTCATGCTAAGCTCGTTACATAACTCGTTACCGTCCTGTTAGATTGAACGGATAACTTAACACAAGGTGCCTCGGATATAGTGATCCAAGCACACCGAAACAAAACATAGTATGCCCCTGTGGCCCGACGTGAGTCAGTAAAATAGCCTTGGTTAAGCTAAAGGGAAGGTTGGAAACCAAATTGGAAAACAACCATAACATACAAAGAGAATCGAACCGGTTATGACATCGACTCCCATACTCACACGCGTGGCCGGAACAGACCGGACTCCTCACTTCCCCCGTTAGCACTTGTTAGTAGTCAACATTGAACTCAATAAACAATTCACAACATTTAGTTAAGTCTTGTTAGACACACACAAGGGAAGAGAGAGTCATACTAAACAATACAATAATATTAAACAACTGTAAACTCATTACATGACTTAAGTCTTACAAGGTCATAAACACGCAGAAAAACAAACAACACACAAGCCGGTTTAAACCGGTAGGCAACAGACTGCAAGAAAACCATACCTTGGTCCTTGCTTCGACTGGTTTCCACCTTTGGAGAATCCTATACACATTTAGTAACGTCGGTTAATTTAACGTACTAGTTCATCAGTAGCTTATTACTTACATTTCTAGTTATTTTTCTTTCACACTTGTTATTACTTTTCACCATTTTAATTGTCATTATAACTCTCCTAACTGTCTTAAATAACCTCATATCATCATTACTAACTAATCACCATTTTAGACAACTTTTCCTAACCTTAAACAACATTTTTGGCCAAAACAGTGGCATGTCCGAACTTGTGTCCGGACTTCCCAAGTTCGGACGCAAGCCGTGACTTAAGACTGGAAACAGACGCATGTCCGAACATGTGTCCGGACTTCGGAAGTTCGGACATGGGCGAGGAAAATTCAAAGTAGAACCTCATGTGTCCGAACCTGTGTCCGGACTTCCGAAGTTCGGACACAGTTCGAGACCTGAGAATTTTTACGCAACAGGGCCTGTCCGAACGTCCATGTACGGACGGATGTTCGGACAAGCCAAAACACTCATTTTCTAAGCCTTCAAACACTTAACCAATTTTCACCAAAACTCTAACACCTATAGTATTTCCTCCTAGGTTTCTAAGTGGTGTTTCATGCCATTGTAACCATTATACCATAATATTTCTTCTCCATTAGAACATCCACTCTTAAGCATCTTTTCTTACAACTAAATTCCTTATGTCATCCTTGTAGTCCTTTTACAAGTTTATTCCTTCTCCTTGTTTACCAAAGTTTGCCTAAGTCCTAGAACAACTCCGAAATGACTTTGGTGTGTCCCAAAACACTCATTTGCATTCTAAAAACACCTTAACATATATCTTCTTCCCTAATAAGATACCTAGCCATCCTAAGACTTCCTAGTTCACCAAAACTCCTTAAACACCTATAACTTCCTATACATTACCTAATTTTTGACATGGGTTCTACTAACATCTTGTTACACCAAAAACACATTGTTTTCACCATTAACATCCATGAACACTAAAATCCATCAAGAATATTCTTATACACAAACCTCACCAAATTTACACTACATCACAATATAGTGCATAATTTAAATTGCATGGCACTTAGGCCCTTAAAATGCTTAAACCTTAAACACTGAATTTCCACAATATATATGCCTTTGACCTGCAAGTACACTCAACATAACAATATGCCCTTAATAATCTCCTTGAGAGCATTTAACTAAGTCATTTACCATTGGCTCTTTAAGTAGTTTTAACAAGCAATATAAGCTCATTTCTCCTAAGACATTAAACTACATTAAGTTAGCATATTTACCTCTTTTCCTCACAACTTCTTTCTTGTTTCCTTATAAAACCGGTAAGGATGTTTGGTTGTTTGTCAACTTCTAAACAATGTACAAGTAATGAAATGAGTATACAAGCTTTGTGCTTCATCTCATTGTAAACCCTAGTTACATATATTATCTTAAAGCATTAAGATGATTGTTTTACCTTGGAATGGAAAGAGAGTTTGGATATGTAGCAAGAGAGGACTCCACCAAGCCCTTGGAAGAATCAAATGAAGCTAAAACAAGCAAGGTAAGGACACCGTCAATGGTGATTTTCGGACAACACACAAACATGAAGGAAATGTTATTTTTCTTTGAGTTTCCTTACCTAGAAGCAAAGGAGAACAACAATATGTGAAAAGATGAGCTCAAGCTCCTCCCATGGTGATTCCTCTTGGCACCGAAATGGAACTCTTAGGATTTTCAGAAGATAGGAATGAAGAGCTTGATGAGACTAAGAAAATGGTGGT
>CM041778.1:9090626-9123256 GCA_023374045.1 Limonium bicolor | reverse complement strand
ATAAGCCATATGAAATACATTTATAACATTTATTACCAATACTTAGGATGTGAGTTTACAATTAAGTGAGGTATTTAGTGGTTAGAATTTATAGAAGGATTATAAATAGGAATTTGATACTTAAAACCTTTGAACCTTTTATTAGATAAAACTAAGTTACATAAGATATTATATTGATATACTTTACGGTAATGGGAAATAATGATATGTTATTTTGAATATAAATATGAGAATTTTCATAATAGATTATCTTATTTAATAATTAACAATTTCACTTACGATCCAGAATTTAATTCTTTGATAAATTCTACTCTATGTGGATATATTGTCCATCCTAAATACAATAAAGGAAATTAATTTATTAAGTTATTCCTTTGAAACCTTAGGTTTTGTAAAACAATTTAAAACGTATTTAAGGCTTAAGTTTAATGAAGTTTAGTACAAAGGATTATACATAGTCTATAAAGAGAATGTGTGTAAAAATAAAACATTTAGGAAATTAAATGTAAGTAAGGATACAAAAAAGGTTATCTTAAAACACCTTATTATATAGTTAATGATAAAGTAAATAATGTATCTTGTGAATACTAAATGTAAGGGTTCAATAAGTCTAAGTTAATAACATATAGTTATTTCAATATGAGAGGTAATTCAACATCTTATGACAAGATTATTAGACGGTTTAAATAGGAAGTCATTCTGAACTAAGGATATGATAATTGAGTTTAGTGGCTCAACTAAGTTATAATAAAATGTATCTACAACATTATGATTCCAATATACAAGATGTAGATCTTAGTTAAGTTAAGGGGAAACTTAATCATGATGGTTTATTTGGTAATATTGATAAAGTACATAATCATTACATTGTGAATTAATAGTATAGTATTCTAAGATAAACCTATCAGAGGTCATAATACAATGTTTATTCTAAATTAAGAATAAAGGTATTGAGCTTAAGATTATTATTGAAATTCTTAGATTTAATTATGTAATATAAACACATTTATGATATAAAGGTCTCAAAAGTCTTGAATGTGAGGATTGTGGTTAAATATGAATAAAGTGGATAGGAATGGACAGTTAGCAGGTGTTAATAAAATACATTCCTTGATCCTACAACCTTGGGCTATACAACCTTCTAAAACAAGTCAAAGGTTATACATAACATTTGAGTGAGGAGTTTATTTAAGCTTAACATAGGCTACAAGTGATTGATGGTAGACTACCTTTAATATTCTTCAGAGTACTGTTGATTGTTTGCGCAAGTTGACTATAACTGCTACAGCGTTACCCAGGTACGATTTCTCGTACTCCGATACTTTTGCTGATTGACTTATGAGACGTTTTCGAAAAACACTAACTGAGTTTAAGAGGAATTTCTAAAAAAAATGGTTGTATGACTAACTCAGCTTGTGTGACTAACTGAGCCTTGAATGTGAAACTTTCTTTGGTTATGGGTTCCTTCTGTTTGGTTGTTTCATTAGACGTTAACTTCCTAGGGTTTACGCTTCTGCACTCTGTAGGACTGAGTGTTTTGGTATTGCTCTGGTAGTTAGTGATCTAGTGGAATTATGGAAAAGGACAAACTTGGTAATTCTTCTTTGACTCTGGATATCGTTTCATCCATGAGCTGGTTCTTGAGGTTTCGACGTGCGCGCGTCTTCAATGGTAACAGTGAGGGGCTGTATATCCCCTATCCTAAAAAGGGACGTGGTAGACAGTGAGGGGCTGTATATCCCCTGTCCCAAAAGGGTCGTGGTAGACAGTGAGGGGCTGTATATCCCCTGTCCCAAAAGGGACGTTGTAGACAGTGAGGGGCTGTATATCCCCTGTCCTAAAAGGACGTACTTGGCGGTGGGGGCCATCTCTCCCAGTTGAATTATTCCACTCTTGAGTTATTGGTTCTTGGATCTATCTTATTATTCCTAGTCCTTTGTGACTATCTGAGTCTTTCTACTCCTAACGGGAATTGGGTTTAACTAAGGCATTGGATGTTCACTAACACATGGTGTGGTTTTGTTTCACTAACTTTACCTTTCTGTTATTCATCTTTATTCTTAACTTGTTATCTTGATTTGGTGATTTGTGGAATGCCTTGCTCCTCTGTGTGGTTTAAGTGATTGCTTTCAAGCTATTATTTATTTAAGAGTTGTATTATAAGTTTGTTTTTGGAGAATTGTACCAGTTCCATTCCAGGGAACTGACTCACCCCTCCCAGGGTGGGCTGCTTGGTTTCATCTTGCAGGTATAAATTGTTTATACAGGAGAGTTATTCTATTTTACTAGTAGTTGTGTTTATGTTGTTTTTTCTGAGTTCAGAACCGTAGCTTTTGTAATTTATAAGTTGTAATTGGTGAGGTTTGGTGCGGGTGTTTTGGAACCCGATGGTCTGTAACAACGCCAGTAGAGTATTTTTATTTCCACTGTGTTATTGTAGTAGGGGCGTTGCACCATAGGAAGCTAAAACAATTAAAACCTATTATAGGGTTTGTAGTGAAGGGTTTAAGGTCGTTACCACAAACTTGTTAAAATGTGTCGAGTCAATGACGACATTATAAAATATAAACGAGTTAAAAAAGGATTCTCCTACACCACACACCCTAAAAAAACACCATAGGAAAGTTTTTGTTCATAAACGTTAAGATTCACTTAAATTTATTACTAACAATTATTTATATATTAAGATAGTTTTTTATATGATGGTTGTTATTTATATATAATCATCTGCTAATATTATGTAAACCCATGCTATATAATTTTTATATCGATGGCGTATATTGTTACTTTATGGATAAAGGCAAATCAGGTGTCCTTTATCTAATCCTAGCACCAAGAGGGTGGTTATTTATATGCGCTTACGCATACAACAAATATGTACTGTAGTATATTACGATAATAATAAAGGAATATATTACGCCATATGTAAATAATAGGCAAATTATATCCCGTCTATGACATTAGGTAAAATTATATCCCGCACCTATGCGTTTTGAATAATTAATTCCTACTTAAGTGGTTTCTCCTTTTTGGTATCAAACCTTCATCATCCAGGTTAGTTTTTGTTAATTTTGTTAAATTTGGAGATGCTTAAACGCACTCCGAAGTTGATAAATATTTAGGTGGGCGATGTTAAAGTGTAATTTTTGGATCTTTGTCAAATCCCAAGTTTTTTAAGTTCACATGAGACATGTACGACCTAGTGAACAACAATTAGATGTTACGGCTTGTTCGCTCGTTTATGTGCAGCGTAATGAAATGGTAGTCCCAGTCAGCAGTTGACTGGGCTGTCTTTTGTTATATTAACTTTAAATTACTGTAACTTTTTAAATATAAGTCCAAAATAATAAAAAAAAAAGTTACAACAATGTTCATCTAAATTCAAGTTTTTTAAAACAAGACCAAACATGGATATATTTTGACAAGTTTAAATTTTTATATTAGTTACATGTATATATTTGCACATATCAACGAGACTTATGATTCACCATCTAAAGTTTAAAATACACTGTACAATAATAATAATACACTTCAATACAATAATGATTCATAATTTGTTTTCAAATTGGAACATCAAGAAAATATATGATTCATCATCTAAGTCTTAATTTGTAACATACAAATAATAATAATACACCATAAAACAATAATAATACATCACAAACCGATAATATTACAGTATAAAACAATAATGATTTTCATTGATTCTAAAGTTTGTTATCTAATTCACCACTTGTTAGTTAATAAATCATAATATCAATTTTAGTGAATCATAATATCAAAATTAATGATTCATAACATCATTTTAGTGTATCATTGTACACATATAAAAATAAAAATTTAAGCAATAATACAACACAAAATAATAATTGGTATGTACGGAAAATACATGATTGCACCATACAACAAAAATAATACACCACAAAGCGATAAGAATTTTTTATTGGTTCCAAAGTTTGTCTAATTCATCAATTATTATTTAGTGAATCATAATAAAATTTCAATGAATCATAATATCAAAACTAATGAATCATATTATCATTTTATTGTATCATTGTACACAAATAAAATATTTTTTTCAAAATTATCAAAACTATCCATGACTGGTCTCGTTTTGAAGAGCTTAAATTTAGGTGAACATTGATATAATTTTTTTCATTTTGGACTTATATAAAAAATTTACAACTATTTAAAGCTAACACAAATTTTATTCTCACCCCAAGTTCCACATAAAGTCCAGTCAGCATGCTAACTGAACTGTCACATAAGGAGTCGTGCAATAGTTTGTGCGGGTAGCCCATGTCGTCGAAATTACGCTCAGAGAAAACACGTTTACAATAAGCTTTTGTGGCTTCTAAAGAAAGTTGAGTTTCTTTAATTTTTGTTCAATTTAGGATATGCTTAAATGTTGTCTGATGTTTTTTTTTCAAAAAACACGGAGGCGATTCCGTGGAGCTCAGATGACAATCCTCTGCCAACTGAGTAAGAGTATTGTAGTAGAAAAAACTTTAAGTGCTATATTTCATATGTATGTCAAATCCCAAGTTTTATAAACTCACATGTGACCACTTTGCGTCAGAAACCGTAAATGACATATAAAAAATTCTAAATTTTACTTATTTATTATAATTAGTTGTAATTGATTTTAGTTTGACACTAAAGGATTGGATTACCCAGGGCCGGCTGAGGAGCGTTCAAGTGAGGTTTTGAAACAGAGGTCCCTTATTAAGGGAACATAATTAAGGGCTTTGTTATTTTTCTAGCTAGAGTCGGTCAGTTAATAATTTATATATAACTATCATCAAGAATTTATAAAAAAATATGATAATTTATTAGTGAACTTTCTTTATTATATAACATAAAAAATACCAATTTATAGAAAAAATATTTTAAAACTATTATTCAATAAAGTTTTGTTAATAAAAACATGTATACAAATGAATGAATAATTTTTTAAAAAAGTTCGTATTGCTTGATTAAATATTTATTAATATAGAAATAATAATTTAAATTGTACTATCTTAAAATTACTTTTTATTAGACAATTGATATATTAATAAGTTAGGAGTATCACTTAAATAAAAGGAAATTGTTTGTAATTTATTATATAATTTAAAATTATGATCATGTAATTTAAATTGGCACGGGCCCTATAATTGATTGAGACGGTCTTGGATATACGGTAATAGGCTTATAAGACTTGGGCATTTTAAACACATATATCACCACAATAATTTTAAAAATACAAAAATGTGTATCATGCAGACCTCTGTACTACACACTTTTTTTAATAAACCCTTCTTTTGTTCACATCACACCGCTTATTGCATCACACAATGTCGCAGTAACAACATGCCAAGGATATTATATTCTTCTATAGTTTCTGCAGAACAAGGTATATTATATTCAAGTCAGCAAATAAATTCAGGCCATGCCGCTATAATTTTGTTTACGCAGTGACACTGAAGCCATCAATTTTGTCCTTGATTTTTGTTTTTAATTTCATATTTTGATACTTCTCTTGGTTTCATATGCTTTCAAAGTTTCAATTTATTGTAGGGTTAGATTTTTATCCAGGTTTTTATTTCTATATTTAGGACTTCAAGTTCAACAATTAATTAAAAGTTGCTAATTGTTAGCAAGAATTTAAACATCTTACATTTATTTAATTTAATACAGTTATTGGTAAGATTGATAATATTACTTATTTTTCTTCTTTAGGTTGGTTGGAAAGCTTTTTAAAAGAAAAATAGCTTCATCATCGGAGCGAACGGCTAGTGTGTCCAAAAAAAAGAACTGATACACCGAATGAGGAAAATATTATTGTTGGTAAAAGATGTAAATATAGTCCTGAACTATCATCCAAATGATCTAGATGAAGTAAGAAGAGCATACGTACTGAAAGGTCCTTGTCAGCCACAAAAATAGAAATTTATTCAAAGAATAACTGCAGGTTCCAATCATTTCTTTAATTCGAATTGGTTTAATGACTTAAAGAGTTGGTTCAAGGATAGCATTCGGAGGATGGTGCCTACTATTTGCCTTGTTATTTGTTTAAAAATGAGATCGGTCATCATAATAAGGCCAAGCATAAGTGTTTTTAGATATTAGAATAAGAAACAAAATTTCCAATCACATGTTGGCAATCTTAGCACTTCACATAATATAGCCATGACAGAACAGTGGTTGATGAAGCTGAAATACCCCAAACCTTAATTACATTAATTAATCATGAATTAATTAAATAAAAGGGTTAATAATTGGTTAGTCTTTGAATGATAAGGCTAAAATATGCCTTAATATTATTGAGGAACAATCTAAGATCATTTATAAACAAAAATGTGCTTTATGATCACTTGGAGCAAATATGTGCTTTAAGAAACCTAAGGGATTGAGTAACCTCAATTAGGGTCCAAAGTGGATTCCTAAACCTTATATTCTAAGGTAAGAACAGGGTAAAAAAACAATTACCAAAGAAAACCAAGTCACAAAATGTGTTAAAACACAAAAAGGAGCCTTAAGACTCCTTAAAACACATTTTTATGAGATTGCCTAGAAATTGACTTTGGGAGGTTATAAGGCTTGTGTACATCATAATGTACTAAAGAACTATAATGTACCACATTAGAGAGCCTAATTCAAATTTTTTTTTAAAAAAAATCAGAAATGTGCACCAAAATGTGAATAGTGCCAAACAAGGCCTTATTCTCATTTGACTTGGTCAATGGTCAAAATAAGCCATCAAAATATCCTAAAAGGGGCCAGAAATGAGTGATTACTCATGTCATCAAATGCTAGTTTCCTTCCTTAGATAAGAGTAACTTAAGTGATAAGTCATCATTTTCTTTCTTACACTTCTTTACACCTCACAAACTCTCCCTCTTCTCTCCTCTCATTGCCGAGATGCTTACCCCTTCTACTACCTTTATTTCCATCCTCATTTTCTTGGGAACTCCAAGAACACAACAATGGCTACAATGGTTAAATGAGTTCCTTACTCATTTTCACTTAAATTCTTCTCCTTTTCCACATCTACTAGCTAAGGAGAAAAAATATCCATATTTTCTTCACTCAAAATCCTAGATATACACTTGTTTTGGAGCTGTGAAAGTTGGAATTCAAAGGGAAAAAGAAGCCAAGCTAGCTTACACCATCTTAAGGTATAAAATGTGTTTTAAGCACTAATCCCTCTTTTGATCTTCTTATAGCTGAAACTTGGGAGTCTCTTCTGACCCATTATAATCCCTCTTTTCATGTACAAAGTTTGTTCATCTTCCACCTTCAAGAAGTCCGAGAACAACTAGGTTTATCCCTAAGGTAAATTCTTCCAAATTTGTGTTTTAAGAGCTTAAACCTTGTTCTAGTCATTATTCTGCCCAAAGGAGCTCATTCCCTACATTATTTTTAGTTTTCCAAGATTTTGAAAGAGTGGGAATCATCATTATTGAGCTATAAGGTAAGATTCAGCCTTTCAACTCATTTTAGGCCTTAAAGCCTTAGATTTTTCCTATGAAGTGTTATGGTGTTCAAAGACCTTAACATTGTGCTTCATTCTCTTCTTATTCATGTGGCCAAAGTGACGTTTCAATACACTTGAGAGGCTGGCCGAAAATACATCAATTTCAAGAGAAAATCTTCTTTGAGAAAGTAAGCTACTAATCCAAGTCTTTAGTACACTAAGCCTTCATTAATAACTTTAGCTGTGAAAAGAAACTCACCCTAATCCTTATATTAAATTAGGGCCAAGAGTTTGATCTTGGAGAAGTTTGATTTGGGCATAAAGAGGTAAGTCCCAAGGTTAAGGTTAATTTTATGTTATTAAGTTAAGTTATGTTAGAGTTTGAATCATGGTCGAGATCCTAGGAAGAAAATGGTCAAAATTGACCAAGAAATAAACTTAAAACTATGTTGGAATATTTGGCTAGGTTAAGTGGTGATTAATGTACAAAACATTAAGTTAAAGGGGTTAAAATGGAATTTTTGGAAACTTTGGGGTATTGAATAAGTAAAGCCGAGAGTGTGCTGTATGATATGGTCTATAATGACCTAAGTGTGTGTGTGTTTATAAACTTATGTTATAATATTTAGTTGAGTAAACTAAGGGTTAAGGATTAAAATGACAAGTTTATAAAGGTTATGTGGCAAGGATGCAATTTCTGAAAACTTAGGGTATATATATGTAAATAAGCCAAGGAACAAAGCTTATTTTATGTGTGTTATTGTCACACTTCAAGATTTTATTAAAGTTGGTTATAGCCAAATGTTTAGGCTTGTATTTGTAAGGTTTTGTAATATTAAATTCCATAAAAAGCATAGGTTATAAGTTTGGTGATATGTGCAAAAATCTGGGGGTCTTGGGGTAATTTGAGACATTCTAAGGACTTAGAAAAAATATGTAAGTAATTGGAAGGTGTTTGGTATATTCAAGTACAAAGAAGTACTTTAAAATGAATTATAAATTAAGTTATATAATGATTTAATAAACTTTAGACTAAGAAAATGTTGTTAAATGAAAATAAAACAAATTTGGGGTGCTAGGAATGTTATTAGGCCAAAAGTATGAGGTTCAGTTGGAAAGAAATGGAGAAATATAAGTTTAAGGAATTTTAGGGGTAAATTGTAAATTTTGGAAAGTTTGGGGCCCAAACCATAATTTTATAAAGTTCTAGGTGCTAATGAGAAAATGAGGTCAAATTTACTTTGGGTCAAAGTGTTGACTAAGTTTGAGGAATAAATGACGAGAAATGAAATAAATAAGAAATATAGTATAAATGTAAAGAATATAAACTTTGTGGGGTGAAATTGTAAATAAGGAAAAGTTTATGTAACAGCCGAATGACATGATCTGCTACGTAATTTTTGGAAATTAAGGGTGAGTTGGAAGTTTTAAAGTATAAGAGTTAAAACTATAGGTTAAATAGGAATTATACCATTATTGTAAAAGTTGTAAAACTTATGGGGTCAAAGCATAAATATGAGAAATGTTGTGTATAGGCCAAGAATTTGAGTTGTGGCCTGTTGGTAATTACCGAAAGTTATGGGCTGGAATTTGAAATAGAGGCAATTTAGGTTCTGTTTAGTGGAATGAAGGAAATTAGAAGTGGAATTTTGGAATAAATAAGTAAGGAATGAAAACTATAGGTTATACAAGTATAAGGGATTGAATTGTAAATATTTTATGACATTTGGAGTCATAATGTAGTAAGCAAAAGAGAAATGAAATCATGCAATGCGTGACAGATTGAGCCATATTAAGAGGTTAGTGAAGTTGTTATGTTATTAGGAAGAATGACAATATACAATATACATAATATAAGTATATGTGTATGTATAAGAATTATATTATATATATAAGAGGATAGTATAATATATGGTGGTATGGGTAATATAAAAACCCATAATTATATATATATATATCTCATATGTGTATGATACATGAGCAAAGGAGATTGATGCTAAATAATGATAAGAATTATAATAGCATACAATAATAAAGTGGATTATTGTATAAGTGACTATATATATATATGTACGTATGTATATAAGTTGGTGAAATGAGTAAAAGAAACCTACAAAGAGGTATACTTATAATATAAGATTATAATTCTTGAGTACTAAGATTACATGGTATAAGGTACATAAATATAATACCTTAAGTGTAACATGATCATGGAATAGAAGAATTAACAAAGATTAAAAGATAATCTTGTAACTCACATGGAATAACGAAAATGAAATACCAAAGCGTTTCACAAATACAATTAAACCTTATACGGGAGTGATAAATAATTAACGCTCTCGGTTAATCGGATCAAAGGGCTGTGATATCCGGGACATCATCAGAGACTAGGCGAGTGTTGTCTTCGGTATACGGTATGATTTCTTATAGCTTGTTTGCTACCAAGTTACATCGGCTTGAGTGCTATGTATTTGAGTGAAATGACTATAAGATAAATGCATGGAAATGAATTGTTAAGTGTTATTCTATGTTATGTTATTTTACTCGATGTTACATGTGACGTGCTACTAACAAGAACTTGGTAGATTTATACTCACACAAGAACAATTAACATTGTTCGAAAGTAACAAGAGGATTAAGTAAGTGGAATTATGTGATGGTGGATACTATATAAGAATTATCTCACTAACTTCCTTTCAATATATAGTCGAAATCCGATTTAGAAATGTTCGAACTTACACTCTAGAAGTAGGACAATTATTTCTTTGTTACTTCTAACGAGTTCGGGTTACTGGGGGGAGAGTGAGAAGTATAGGAAGTTCTAGCCATGCCGCTGAGTTTAGGAGGTTGTTTCTGTATCAGAACGACTTCCATATTAAATATACATCCTCATTGACGGTGGTTGTGGGAGAAGTTTTATACTCGTCCACCAGGTTTAAATGTACTCGATTCAATATATGTCATACTCGACGGCGGTTAAGGGAGTTTTATGCTCACCTATGGGTTTAAAAGTATATATATAATATATATAGACATACGAGAGTTTTAATCTCGTTTAACCGAGTTTATACATACTCAATTCAATATACGTCACAACTTGGTGGTTTATTAGAGAGTTCACTACTATTCTAACAGGGTTTAAACATACCCGAAATAAGTGAAGATATTAAGTACTCCCTCCGTGAAATACCCCGTAATTAAAAATAGTGATTAATTAGGCTAATAAGTATTTTAGAAGCTTAATTATGTCAAAATAATCATGAGGGAACAAATCCCGAAGAAAACGGATCCTTAAAACGGACTAAAAACGCTAACGAACCTTAAAGCACGTTTTTTCGAGGAAACCGGGAAACGTGACTTTAAGCGGGTCAAATGGACTCGTAACAATTTTAGTCAACTAAATAGGCATTAACAAATATTACTGAGGGTCTAGAGCCAATAAAAACAATAAAACGAGAAAATAGTAAAAACTGTCAAAAACGGGAAGTTGTGGGGTAAAAACACAAATAACCCAAACTAGTGTGTCCAATATTGTAAATAAAATTCTAAAACCCATGTGGCCTGTGTGTGTCAGCCGATGGCTTCCCCCTCTCTCTCACACACTCTCTTAACTCTCTTCTTATGTACAAAACAATTAAAAAGTAAAAAGCAACTACTTTACTTACCTATCTCACACTCTCTCTCCTACCCTCATTTTCTTCACTCACGTACAGCCCCCATCTCCCTCACTCTCTATTTTCTTCCTTCTCCAACCGGTAGCAATGGAGTTTTGAACACCCACACCAAAACCTCTACTTCTCTCATCTTGTTAAGTGTCCAAACCTCTCCAAAAATTACAAAAATTATACCATTGGAATCCCCTCATCAAGGAGAACATATTCCTCCTTCCAAAATCCAAAAACAAGCAACTTCATCTCCATGGGTATTCTTGCTTTGGAGCTTCAAGACCACCATTTGAAGGCCCTTCTTCTCCTCTTTGGTTTAAGGTAAAAAGGAATCCAAAAACACTTCCTTTTCTTGCTCTCAATTGCGAAATAAAGATTTCAAGTTTTGAACTCCTTGCTCCTTTTGTTCCCAGCCAATTTTGGCATCTTTGAAGGAGTAGAAATATTGTTCTTGAGCTCCTCTAAGCTTCATCTACTTCCTTGCAAGGTAATATATTCCTAAACCTTAGAAATTTACCTCAAAGCATTAATGTAACCTAAGGGTTAGTTTTAGTATTTAATTGGTGGTGTGTATGTATGGGTTGTAGTGTTAGTGAATTTGATTTACAACCGGTGGGGAGGAAAAAGAAAGAAAGGAGAAAGAAGGAAAAAAGAACTAGAAGAGGAACAAGGTAATGATACTCTCTTATGTAGTTTTGTATATGTGTATGTAACAGATTTTTAGTAGTTTGAAATGAGTAATGAAAATGGTATTGAGTAGTAGAGTAATGTGTAAGAGAATCCAAATGTTTTAAACCTTTAAAACACATGTAAAAGCTTGTTGAAACCTAGATGGGAATTAATGTTTGAGTGCAGGAATTTAATGTTGTTTAGTGTAGTATTGTGTTGGAGAGTTGGTATATTGATGCGGTTTACAAGCAGGTGAAATGAGGGTTGTTTTGTGAGCTAAATCATGTGGTGAGAGTGTATAAATATAGGGGGACTATGGCAAAATTTACCTAGAACTAGAACACTTAAGAAACTAGAAACTAGGTGAAAAACGTGTGCTTGAAACAGATTTTGATTTGATCTAGTTAGTGGGTAGGTTAGGTGTAACACCCCAACCGCTAATCCTATGCTTACCGTCCAATCATCCCATAATCCAGAGTTACTCGCAGCGGAAATACTACTTACTACGGCGGGTGATACAACGCCGCTAACCGCCCATACGGCTAGCTAGGCTTACCTTACTACAGTCACGGTCTGATGATCATAGTATACCGAGCTACTATATTACTTACCAAATTACCATATACCAAATACTTACATCAATGGATCACCGAGTATTAAAGTATATTCGATTACATCATTTCTAAGTCCCAAAAGAGTGAGTTTCTACCAGCTACTCATCTATACCAATTCCCATTCTATACTTCCATTATCCAAAAAGGTGTACCAAGAGTGAGTTTCTACCAGCTACTCATCTATACCAATTCCCATTCTATACTTCCATTATCCAAAAAGGTGTACCCCATGGTACACCGACTATTCAAAAACTACAGCCATGTACTACTCAGTACACCAATCATCATTCAATGTTACAATCCAAAAGAAGACAAAGACTAGAACAAGTCTTCACATCTTCATCCTTCGCGAGTACCTGCGTGTAGTAAAAATGGTGCCCCAAGGGGCTCAGCAAACGCTGCGTATAAACTCCGCATATACCGCGTGCTAGCTAGGGCACGCCGACTATTTGACGTCCACTAAACATGCGATTCATTAATTACATACATACATGCTTTACATACATCATACAATCATGCTCAATACATTACACATTCCAGGGCAACAATACAATAGCACGCATCTTACTTACCTTCACAAGGTTAGCCAAATTATGCATCCGGGTTAATCGGAATGCTTTTACTCTTTTACTCATTACTTACTTTTTCTTAATTACACTTACTTACTTACATTCACCTTACTTACTCATTCTTACTTACTTACTCATACTCAAGTTAAGTCGTCGGGACCTCCGGCCCTGGGGACTACGCCGTCCCACCTCCGGGATTTACTTGACTCACCAATCCGGGATGCTACCCACTTAAGGGATTTAGCCGCGGACCAGTTTAAGAGTCAGAATTGGAGCCAACCTCTCGTGACTCCGCATCCTCACGCGTGGCCGAAACTATATCGGACTTCTACTCATTCAATTTTTACCAATTTAAGTTAGGATGGTTAGCTTGTTAGGAATAAGTTAGAAGTCCATTCACACAAATATTCGGTCACGATGCAATACACATACAAACACACACTCATTATCATCCATACATTTCATGAATTATACAAACTAAGATTTAAGGAAATATTCACAACATACAACACTACATATTCACAAGTATGCATATTAACTCCGATTCGTGCATTTATCTTATTTGGTGATCAATTAGCACACAACACAAAAATCAGAGTAACCAAGATAGCATACGGGGCATGAGGAATCCATACCGTTCACCGACGTACTTGTATCCCAACGTTCCTCCGGTGTTCACAAATCAAATCCTATTATATACATACAATTGGATGATTAATCTAACTACTATGTTAACCAACACGATTACTCTTCTGTTTCCTAACTCATACTTACTATACCTTTACATTTCTTATACTTACATATGGTTCACTTACTCTTGCTTAGTTTTAAAACTTGTTTTACTCTTAATTACCTTTAAACATCCTTAATTACGTCTTAATTATCTTATACTATCATTACCATCACTTCCTTACCTTAATACCCATTAGTGTCTTAGTTTTACAATTTTAGTTGGTTCGGGACCTTGTCCAGGTCTTGAGTCCCGGACCACCTCATGGTCTAAGTCTCGGCATGTTTTAATGGTATTGTCCGGGACCTTGTACAGGGGTCAAGTCCCGGACCCAAACATTGAACAATTCTCGGCCTATTTTAATACCCTGGTCCGGGTCCTTGTACATGGGGTAAGTCCCGGACCAGAAGCTTTGTGAATTCTCGGCCTATTTTACAGGGGTGGTCCGGGTCCTTGTATGGGACTTAAGTCCGGACCACCACCTGCTGTAACTCTCGACATCATTTTGCACCCTGGTCCGGGTCCTTGTACAGGAGGTAGGTCCCGGACCCTGCTACAAGTTTGACAGATTTTACATTTTCTAAATCTGTTGCATTCCTAACTTTGTCATATTAATCCCCCATTGTTCCTACACTTATCCTACATATTTTAGCACCTAGTTAGACACCTAAACATGTTTAAATCCATTACTAATCTGTTACACCTTTTATACTAATTCACTCACCTATTTCCTTAAGTTCTCATTTCAACACTTACACTATTTTTCTAAGTTGCATTTTGCTACAGATTTTAACTCTCACCTTCTTCATTTTTAACTTCCTCTTTTGATGTCATTTCTAGGGTTTACAATACACTAGTTATCTCTCCTAACCTACCAACTAAACAACTCCAATTAAAATCTGTTACAACACATAATTTCACCTAGTTTCTAGTTTCCTTAAGTGTTCTAATTCTGGATAAATTTTGACATAACTCCCCTAAAATCTTACATTCTCACCACATTGTTTCACTCATGTGAATGATCTATACACCTGTTTATAGCCAATACAAATATGCTCAATCTCTCATACACAAACACACTATAAAACATTAGAAATTCCTGCACATTACATTCAATTCCCATTTAGGTTTCAATAGTTTTTTAAATGTCTTTTAAAGGTTCAAAATACTTATATTCTCCTACACATTACACTATTACTACACTACCAATTACAATACCCATTTTAGCTTCCTAAAAATCTGTTACATACATGCATATACAAGGCTTCATAAAAGAATGTAATTTACCTTGTTGCTTTACTAGTTCCTCCTTTCTTCTTCCTTCTTCTTTCCTTTTCTCCTCTTCTCACCGATTTGGTACCTCAAAAGCTAACACTACAACCCATATCCACATTTCAATACACCATAATTAACCCTAACCATTTCTAAGTCTTAACACAAGTTTTAGGGTTTGGAATTTTCATTACCTTGCAAGAGTGTAGGTAATGCTTGGAATGGCTCAAGAGTAATATTTCAACCCCTTCAAGAATGCCAAAATCGGCTGGGTACAAAAGAGCAAGCAAGGGTTTAGTTTTAAATTCATTTTGCCCTTAAGGCTAGAAAAACAAAGGAGTTTCAAGGAGATTTTTTACCTCACAAGAACAAGGAGAATGTGGTGGTTCTAATGGTGGTCTTGAAGCTCCAAATGGGGTATACCCATGAAAACGAAAATGCTCCTTTCCGATTTTGAAAAGAGAGAATCGTAGCTCTTGATGAGAGGATTCCAATGGTGTAGTTTTTGTAATTTTTGGAAGAGATTTGAGGGGGTTACAGAGGAGAGAAGGTGGCATTTTTGTGAGTTGTTTCAAGCTTCCATGGCTGTCGCAGGGAAAGGAGGAAAGAAATGAGAGAGTGGGGATGAGTGTGCAGACGTGAGTGAAGGAGGAATGGGTAGAGGAGAGAGAATGTGAGTGAGGGAGTTTACTTTATACTTTTAATTTTGTTTGTCTTTTGCAAATGAAAAGAATTAATAGAGTGTGTGAGAGGGGGGCCATCGGCTGGCACTAGCACACACACACAACTTCACTCTTTATTTTAAAAGTGGACACATAAGTTTTGGTTATTTATGTTTCTACCCCACAACTTCCCGTTTTTGACAGTTTTTACTAATTTCTCGTTTATTAATTTTATTGGTCCTAAAGCTTCACTAATGTTATTAATGATTATTTAGTTGACCAAAGTTGTTACGAGTCTATTTGACCCGCTTAAAGACCGTTTTCCCGGTTACCTCGAAAACGTGCTTTAAGGTTCGGTAATGTTTTTAATCCATTTTAAGGATCCTTTCCTTTGGGATTTGTTCCCTAATATTTTATTTAGACTTAATTAAGCTCTAAAATATTTATAAGCCTAATTAGTTACTATTTTAATTACGGGTATTTCAATCTACCCCCCCTTAAGAAACTTTGCCCTCAAAGTTGCTCAAGGGTTAATAGTTTTAGTAATTCTACTCATTAGGCCAACCAATTGCCATAATGTGTCTTACTACACCTATGAGGGTTTACTTCCTTCCACATTGCAAACATACCACTTCAAGTCATCATACACATTCATACACAATTCAACATTTTCCATTCATACCATTCCACAATCATCATACACCATTACAGTCACAATACACTTACACAGATACATTACACATACACATACACATACACCACCAAGTTCACTTGCACCTAATGTGCCATACAAAAGTCTATTACAATACCTACACACTAAGCAATGCTTACCCCGAAGCAATGCAAAAGCAAAAGGGCTCTACCCCCCTTAAAAGGGGTACGACCCGTACCCGTATCGCTAAATGCTAGACTCTCTAGTCTATGAACAGCTGTGGGTACTTAGCCTTCATGGCATCTTCCAACTCCCATGTCGCTTCTTCGACATCATGGTTTGACCATAGGACCTTCACCATTCGTATAGACTTATGGCGAGTGTCTCTGGTCTTCCTATCCAGGATTCTCACTGGGGTTTCAACATATCTCATGGTCGGCTCAATAGATAGTCTCTCAGGCTCTAAGACGTGAGAAGGATCAGCAATGTACTTCTTGAGTTGTGACACATGAAATACATCATGGACACGCCCCAAGTCCTCAGGTAATGCTAACCTGTAGGCTACGAATCCAACTCTTTCGGTGATAGCATACGGCCCTACAAACTTTGGGCTCAGCTTGCCCTTCTGGCCAAATCGGAAGACACCCTTCATAGGTGAAACGCGCAAGAACACTTGGTCGCCCACGGCGAACTCAAGGTCGCGTCGTCGCACATCCGCATAGGATTTCTGTCTATCTTGGGCTGCCTTCATATTAGCTCGAATTTGCTGCACTTCAGCTTGCACTTGCTCAAGATACTCCGGTCCTATTATGACCGCTTCACTTGACTCATCCCAACACAAGGGTGTACGACAAGGTCTACCGTATAGAGCTTGGAAAGGCGACATCTTAATCGAGGCGTGATAACTATTATTATACGAGAACTCGATAAGATGAAGCTTATCTAACCAACTCCCCTGAAAGTCTAAGGCACATGCCCGAAGCATGTCCTCCAGTGTCTGGATGGTCCTTTCTGTCTGACCGTCGGTCTGAGGATGGAAGGCGGTACTCAACTTCAATTCTGTACCCAACGCTTCCCTGTAGCTCTCCAGTATCTCGAAAGAAATCTGGTGTCGCGGTCAGATACTATTGTTTAGGGACTCCGTGATGTCTGATAATCTCCTTGTCGAATAGCTCAGCTAGCTTTACTACCTTCCAGGTGTCCTTCATCGGTATGAATCTGGCAACCTTGGTAAGGCGATCGACTACACCCAGATCATGTTGAGTCCTCCCCTGGCAGGTGGGAGTCCTACAACAAAATCCATGGAGATATCATGAAATTTCCACTCCGGAACTGGCATCGATTGTACCATTCCGCCCGGTCTACGATGTTCAAATTTCACCTTTTGGCATGTTAAGCATCTCAATACAAATTCCGTCACATCTAATTTCATTCCAGACCACCAGAAGTACCTCTTCATGTCTTTGTACATCTTGGAGGCTCCTGGATGGACTGACAATGTGGAACTGTGTGACTCTCGTAGGATGCGATCCCTTAGCTCAGCATTGCTTCGGGGGACGCATAGCTGCCATTCAACCGAATCAAACCATCTTCATGCAACTGAAAATCATATTTCTTCTTCTCAAATGTACCATCTGTGATCTTCTGTCTGATTTCGGTCATATAGGGGTCGCTCAACTGAGCGTCTCGCACCTCGTCAACCAAGCTAGAAGAAGCGAGTAGCGAATGGAGCGAGTGTGCTCGACGGCTCGGGGCGTCGGCTACAATGTTTGCCCTCCCTTCCTTATACTGCAAGTTGATGTCATAATCTGAAAGAAATTCCATCCATCTTCTCTGTCTCAAGTTCAATTCTTTCTGAGTGAATACATACTGTAAGCTCTTGTGGTCGGAGTAGATGGTGATGCTTACCCCATAGAGATAGTGTCGCCATATCTTCAAGGCGAAGACAATGGCTCCTAACTCTAAGTCGTGAGTCGGGTAATTCTCCTCATGCTTTTTCAGCTGGCGGGAGGCATAAGCTACAACCTTGCCATGCTGCATGAGTACGCATCCCATTCCTTTGCCTGATGCATCACAATATACCTCAAATCCCTCTGCCCTCTGGAAGAGTAAGGATGGGCGCTGAGGTCAATGAGTCCTTAAGGCTCTGAAATGATAACTCGCACTCGTGTGTCCATACAAACGGTGCATCTTTCTTCATCAATGTAGTCATGGGCTTGGAGACTTTCGAGAAGTCCTTTACAAATCTCCGGTAGTAACCGGCTAGACCAAGAAAGCTCCTAATGTCGGTAACAGTCTTGGGTCTAGGCCATGATCGTACAGCTTCTATCTTAGAAGGGTCCACTGAGATACCTGCGCTCGAGATGACATGTCCAAGGAATGATACCTGATCAAGCCAGAACTCGCATTTGGAGAACTTCGCATACAGCTGGTTCTCGCGCAGTGTCTCTAGCACTTTCCTCAAGTGAGTTTCATGTTCCTCTGCTGATTTGGAGTATACAAGTATGTCGTCGATGAAGACAACCACTGAAGTGTCCAACTGCTCACTGAATAGTCGGTTCATGAGGTCCATGAATTTAGCTGGTGCATTTGACAAACCGAATGGCATCACTGTGAATTCGTAGTGGCCATATCTGGTACGGAATGCCGTTTACTCGATGTCTTGCTCTTTGATAGCGTTTTGATGATACCCAGAACGGAGGTCAATCTTGGAGAAGACTGATGCTCCTTTCAGCTGATCGAATAGGTCGTCGATGCGTGGCAATGGGTATTTATTTTTACTGTGACCGCATTCAGCTTGCGGTAGTCAATGCAAAGTTGGAGGCTACCGTCCTTCTTCTTCACAAAGAGGACCGGTGCTCCCCAGGGTGATACGCTCGGGCGTATAAACCCTTTGTCAAGAAGATCGCACAACTGCTCTTTCAACTCTGTCATTTCCGCAGGTGCCATGCGGTACGGTGCCCTAGCAATGGGACCGGTACCTGGCAAAAGATCAATTTCAAATTCAACCGCTCTCTAGGGTGGCATGCCGGGTAGCTCCTTAGGGAATACATCGAGAAATTCGGATACAATGGGTACATCGTCTCTGAACTCTGGATCTCGTTCCAGGTCTTGCACATAACATAAGTACACCTCTTGGCCCTTTCTATGCTCCCGGTACATAGCCATAGCAGATATAAGTGTGGTCGAAGGCTCTCTCGGTCTCTGGCGGTAGGATACGGTAACCCCAGAAGGACTCTTCAGCAACGATGCTCGGCGCAGAGGATTCTACCCTTGTGCCGCTCCAACCAATTCATTCCAATGATTAAGTCGAATCCCAATCCATTGAATTCGATGAAGGAAATGGGAAACGCTTCACTTTTGATTTCGATGGTGGCTGATTGATAGTATTTGGTGCACTTTACTCGCTCCTTTGATGGGAGAGTAACCATGAAGTTCGGTAGCTCATCCGCATCTAGCTTCAACTTCTTCACAAAGGATGGTGATACAAAAGTGTGAGAGGCGCCGGAGTCGAATAACACATTGGCATCCATGTCGTTCACTGGGAAGGTTCCCGTTAAGATGGTGCCGCTTCTGCCGGCTTGTGCTTCGGTAGGATGCTCAGGTTACCTTCGGTACCGAGTCCACAACCTATTGGATTCACAATTGGATAAGTATTGATGGTGGACACAAGTGGAATTAAATCAACACTGCTCTTTATTGATAAACCAACCATCATACATGCCGTGTCTCTAATACACGTTACTAAAACATTACATGATACTATGAATTTAATACTTTCTAAAGGTAAGGTTCAGGCGTCCTGGTTTCATGTGTGTGGCATTGATTATTGCCGGGTGCCGTATTCAACTTGATCTTGTTGATCCCGTGATACAGCATCCTAGAGTTTCCACCCATGATTAGGACATCTCCTGATCTCAATACCAGTTTCTGTGCGAGGTCCACACGCTTCTGCTCGCTATACATAAATACGGCGTCATCACCAATGGACCAAGACACTACGGGCACTCCTTGTTCAAGAGATTCCGCTGTCTCGTCCTTGTCTTGGTGTAACCCAAGTCGTCCTTCTTTCTCATAGAAGTTGACGATACAGAGGTCCGCTTCAAGTGCGGGGATCGGTTCATGTTCGCATTGTTGTGCAAGTTCTACTGCTTGTGTGACGAGTGTCTGAAACTCTGGGGGTATTGTCGGTGGCGTCACTCCATCTTGTGTTCGTGTCTCCTGGTATGTCTTGGTATAAGGATTCCAGTCCTTTCCCAAGCACATCATTTTTAGCTTCATCTTCGCTCCACCGGGGAATTCGGGTGTGTAAAATCCACCTTGACCCGTTCCTAGCTCGTTGCATCGTCGGATGATTGAGATTTGTGCTTCGGGTGTCAGGTATCCCCTTAATAAGATCATACCTGGTCGGATGACCTGACACTGTTCATTGGTGTAGTCGTGGTTGGTGATGTCGATCTCTTCTTGATTCAGGTTTACCGGTATCGGATAACAGATACTAAAGCTTCCTATGGTTGTAAATTTCATCTACGGTGAGTACTAGTTCCAACTACTTCATTTCATGCTTAATACACACTTCAGTTCATTTACTCATGCATTCACTCATACAGTTACTCCAATACTTAGACATGCTACTTCAAGGATTAAAGGTTTAGATTATTACCTGGGCCGGATTTAGAACCGGACCCATCACGGTCTATGACATGAAGGACAGGCTGCCTCTGAGGTGCACCCCTCGGAGGTCCCCGGGATCCCAGTCCCTGTGGTGCCTGCTGGGTCGGTGCATCGCCAGATGCAACCTCCTTGCCTTCCCTCTGCTGTAGCTTTGGTAGTTCCCCTTTGGCTTCCCATTCTCTGGGCACTTGTTAGCTGTATGTCCTAGCTTCTGGCAATTGTAGCATTTGATATCTCTCCCATAGCAATCTTTGCCGGGATGGTCCTGATTGCACTTTCTGCACACATAGGCGCGGCCATCGGAGAAGGTTTTGGTGACACCGGAGCCAGAACCTAAGGCTTAGAGGGTTAGCACAAGTGTGCGTGGATATACTAGATATGATACTGATACGAATACCAATTAGAAATAGAAGTTTACCCTTAGGTGGGTATGATCTCAGTGGCTTTGCTGCCACCGGTGCAGATGAACCTAGCTGAAGAAGCTCAACTGGTTTGCCCTGCTCAGCATGGGCACTGCTCTCACTTGGGAATTTCTTTTGGGATTGCTGAAAGAAATTTCCCTTCTTCTTTTTCCAGCTCTTCCCCTGGTTCTGCTCCTCAGTACTGGTGTTTTTGTTGTTGGCTTTGCGCTTCAGCGCGGTCTCTTCATCCCTTAGTTGGCAAGTGATTTCAACGCGAGAAGCCGCGTGATAACACTCCTGAAATCTCAGGTATTAGCCGGGATTCTCATTTAGGAAAGGATAAGGAAAAGATTCAAGGAATTTCAAGGAATTGAAATGATACTAAGGGTTAACCGATGTTTACCTGAAGGGAGGTAAATCTCGTGTAGCCCATACCGTACCGAAGGCGATGGCTCAGACCGCCATAGAAGCGATCGACCAACACCTGGCCGGTGTATCCTAGGTCAGGGAGAAGACGGAGAATGGAAGTGAAGGTGCGGTAGTACTCATCCACAGACATCTTGTCTGTCATCTTCAAGGCGTCCAGCTCTAGCCTTTTCTTTGTTTTTACGTGCTCCGGATAGTACTTGGATCGGAGGAGTGATGCAAAAGACTCACAATCGAATGTGGGGTCGTTGACGTGCTCGTGCTTGACTAGCTTCCACCAATCCATGGCTGCATCTTTCATAGTAAGCAGCAACTCTGACTCGAACTCCAGCAGGAGCTTCGAGGGTTTCGAACGCCGTCTCCATCTCGGAGATGTAGGCTTCGAGCTTAGCTGGATCACTCTCGCCCCTAAAGCAGGGAGGGCGGAGTTCCGCTACAGCTTTTACCCAGTTCACTTCTCTGGGTGGCGGGGAGGGATTGGTCCCGCTTGGTTCTGTTGGTTTTGCTGAGTTTGTTGCATGGCTTGGATTACTTGTGGTAGCATCTGCGCTACCGTGGCGGCGACGATCTCAGCTATCGTCTGCGCGCCGGGTCCGTCATTGCCCCCTCCTCTAGGGCGACCTGGACCTCTTCCTGACATCTGAACATTTAGCAGTTACATTAGGCTCCGCAAGATATGACTCAAAGGTCTTGGAATTTAAACAAGGTATCGCTCCTAAGAACGTCAAGGGTATCCGTTATTAATAACGGTAGTTCCTAGTTAGGTTTCTAAGCATTCGTCTTAAGACGGTTGAAATCCTAACTCGGTAATCCCCTATGCTCGGTACTATGGACATCAGAGCGTAACTACGCTCTGATACCACTTTTTGTAACACCCCAACCGCTAATCCTATGCTTACCGTCCAATCATCCCATAATCCAGAGTTACTCGCAGCGGAAATACTACTTACTACGGCGGGTGATACAACGCCGCTAACCGCCCATACGGCTAGCTAGGCTTACCTTACTTACAGTCACGGTCTGATGATCATAGTATACCGAGCTACTATATTACTTACCAAATTACCATATACCAAATACTTACATCAATGGATCACCGAGTATTAAAGTATATTCGATTACATCATTTCTAAGTCCCAAAAGAGTGAGTTTCTACCAGCTACTCATCTATACCAATTCCCATTCTATACTTCCATTATCCAAAAAGGTGTACCCCATGGTACACCGGCTATTCAAAAACTACAGCCATGTACTACTCAGTACACCAATCATCATTCAATGTTTACAATCCAAAAAGAAGACAAAAGAACTAGAACTAAGTCTTCACATCTTCATCCTTCGCGATTACCTGCGTGTAGTAAAAATGGTGCCCCAACGGGCTCAGCAAACGCTGCGTATAAACTCCGCATATACCGCGTGCTAGCTAGGGCACGCCGACTATTTGACGTCCACTAAACATGCGATTCATTAATTACATACATACATGCTTTACATACATCATACAATCATGCTCAACATTACACATTCCAGGGCAACAATACAATAGCACGCATCTTACTTACCTTCACAAGGTTAGCCAAATTATGCATCCGGGTTAATCGGAATGCTTTTACTCTTTTACTCATTACTTGCTTTTTCTTAATTACACTTACTTACTTACATTCACCTTACTTACTCATTCTTACTTACTTACTCATACTCAAGTTAAGTCGTCGGGACCTCCGGCCCTGGGGACTACGCCGTCCCACCTCCGGGATTTACTTGACTCACCAATCCGGGATGCTACCCACTTAAGGGATTGGGCCGCGGACCAGTTTAAGAGTCAGGAATTGGAGCCAACCTCTCGTGACTCTGCATCCTCACGCGTGGCCGAAACTATATCGGACTTCTACTCATTCCAATTTATTTACCAATTTAAGTTAGGATGGTTAGCTTGTTAGGAATAAGTTAGAAGTCCATTCACACAAATATTCGGTCACGATGCAATACAACATACAAACACACACTCATTATCATCCATACATTTCATGAATTATACAAACTAAGATTTAAGGAAATATTCACAACATACAACACTACATATTCACAAGTATGCATATTAACTCCGATTCGTGCATTTATCTTATTTGGTGATCAATTAGCACACAACACACAAATCAGAGTAACCAAGATAGCATACGGGGCATGAGGAATCCATACCGTTCACCGACGTACTTGTATCCCAACGTTCCTCCGGTGTTCACAAATCAAATCCTATTATATACATACAATTGGATGATTAATCTAACTATCGTTAATGATAAGTGCGAAATATATATACTTTTAAGGGTTTAATTACCTTATAATTTGCAGTATTTTAAGTAATATTTCTCACTTATCTGACGATTTTCTTAGGTTTATGTTTTGATATGAATTGATATATTTTAGTGTTAAATGTAGGAAAAAGTGTTGGAATCAAGTAGTTTACTTCATAAGCTTTCCAACGCAACAAACGGCGAGTCAAACGGACTTATAACGAAGATAATCTGGAGCCGATTAAAGATTAGACATTCGTATATATATACATATATATATATAGCATAACAGGAGAGGCGCAGACACAACAGAGGCGTCCGCCTCTTATCTCGCGGTCAAGGCAGAGTCGACCGCCTGGTTTGGTCGCGGACAAGGCACAGACGTCCGCCTGGCGGACAGGACAGAGGCGTCCGCCTCTTATCAGGCGGACAGCACACAGATGACTGCGAGGCGGACGGGACCAACACGCGCGGACAAGGTAGAGACGACCGCGAGGCGGACTGAGCTAGGCGCGAGGCGGACAAGAGCATTTCAGCTCACGAAACACAATTCCGAACAGAGTTTTCTTCTTCCTTGTTCAGGCGCCGCAGTCGAACTGCTTCATTAATTGCGATCGCCCACCTTAATTTGCGCGAGCGTGACGCCGGCTCTTCAATCAATGGCTGCTGCAGATCATCAATTAAATCTGTCTGAAATCAATTGCACTGCCCGATGAAATCTCAATCTTCACGGATCTGCACCAACTCCTCCGACTATCTTGATTCACCCTGTCACTTCTCCTTTGTCTGTTTCCCATGTCCTCCGCCTATATAAACCCACACTACTGGAAGCTAAAATACACACGATCCATCCACACGATCCATCCACACGATCCATCCATCTATCAGTCCACGAATTAATCCGTTCACCCACGCAGTCTCCCACGATCGCACTCCATTCACTTCATCAAAAATAATCACCCATCCACTCCATTAAATTCCCACGTAATACATACACCCCACTCTTTATTTTATTTCCACTATTACGCACCAGCTCTACAGAAATAAATTAGCAGACGGGGCAACGCAGACGAAGTTGAAGCGAGGAACCGGAGTGAACTTCTAAACTGGAGTTATCTCTTACCCTTACTTTAATTTATTTAATGCATTCCTTTTCTGTTATCGTTGTTTCTGTAACGATGAGCGAGTAAGTATTTTAGCTTCCCGGGTTGGGAAGCGAACCTATTTCCTAAATTCTGTTATGTATTTCTTTAAATAAATTTAGTTAACTGCAACAGTTCAATTCCTGTCCTTCAAGTGTTTTAATTATTTGGCCGGTAGTTAAAACAACCCTTGTAGTTATTTTATTAAAATGCGAGAGCTGAGATAAATAACTAGACGAAGGAAGTTGAACCTAATTAACAGCTAGAAGCCTGATCCGGCCTATAGGTTAATTAGACTCCAATAGAAACTGCTCTTTATGCGATTAATTGTGTCCGGTCTAGAGCATTAGCCTGCTGCTAGGTCTAACAATTGGTTAGGATTCATTATACTTAGTCGTTAATGAATTAATTAAAGTTTCTGAGTTATTGCAGTAAAATTAAAGGAAGAATTTAGTAACAGATATAAAAGGAATAGGTAAGCAAACAACCCGGGTGCGCTTTTCTATTTATCACATTCACCACTCTTTAAATCCCTCTGTGTTTATTTAAGTTGTTTATTT
Source organism: Limonium bicolor (assembly GCA_023374045.1). Taxonomy (NCBI): domain Eukaryota; kingdom Viridiplantae; phylum Streptophyta; class Magnoliopsida; order Caryophyllales; family Plumbaginaceae; genus Limonium; species Limonium bicolor. The sequence goes on along the minus strand of CM041778.1, from coordinate 9,097,467 downwards.
TTCCTTGTAGTTTAGTTTCTTTTTAATTAATCAAAACCGAAAAAGTGATATTTCCTGTTTTCTTTAGTTTAACTTAATTTCCCAGTTAATCAAATATTTGTCAATTAATTATACGAGGTCCCTGAGATCGACAACCCCATTTAATCACTATACCCGCAAAACGATAGGTACACTGCCTATGTGGTAGAAGTAGTACATATTTCTCCCAAGTTTTTGGCGCCGTTGCCGGGGACCTCCGGCACGGTTAATTGACAATTATTATTTAATTGGGATAAGTTAAATTTTTCATTCTTTTATTTTTATTTTCTGTTTAATATTTTCTCTTTATTTTTGCCACGTATATAGTTAATCTAGTTTTTCCATATTCATACCAACTCGTCTCTTATGCGTCGGACCGATCTGCAGGAGACCTATAGCTGAATTTCAGCCAGAGATCGAAAGAGTTCTCCACAGCAGGCGACAACTACAGTTTGCCATGACGACCAGACAAACTCTGGGGGAGTACCAACAACCATCAGTAGAAGGACGATCCTCTGCTATCGTCCTCCCTCAAGTGACGCAAACTGAGCTCGACGCCTGGCAATTCAAGACGAGCTTCATCACCACGTTGTACCACCAGGGACAATTCAGCGGACTTGACTCAGATGATGCCCCACACCACATCTCTGCATTCCTGGACTTCTGCAATACATTCAACAAGACGGGGAACCTGAACGAGCGCATTCGTCTACAGCTGTTCCCCTATTCTCTGAAAGACGGAGCGTCCAGGTGGCTAAGGAGTCTGCAACCGGGTAGCATCCACACTTGGGCTGACTTGGCAAACAAGTTCCTGGCAAAGTACTATCCACCGTCAAAGACAAGGGAAAAGATCGCTGAAATCACAAACTTTTGTCAAGAACCAGGTGAGTCCCTGTATGATTCTTGGGATAGATTCAAGGAGCTGCAGATTCAATGCCCACACCATGGTATGAGTAGCGAAGAACTAGTACTGTCATTCTTTAAGGGATTAAATGATTCAAACAAAATGGTACTAAGTTCCTCATCTGGAGGAAACTTTATGGCAAGAACTGGGGATGAAGCGATGGAGCTTTTGGACACCATGACCGCTAGTACCAGACAGTGGTGCAAGAACAAGGGGAGAGGTGAGCCAAAAGCAGGTATGTATAATATTCCCCCACAGGATCATTTATCCGCTCAACTAACAGCTCTTACTAAAGTTGTGGAAAAGTTAGCTGTAAACCAGACGCAACAGCAAACCGCGAAGGCAGCTACTTCTTCGCCTTTCCTGAATCCTTGCTGTGAGAATTGTGGAGGAGCCCACGAAACGTTCAACTGTGAAGGTCCTAGCTTTGCAGGTAACCCCGAAGAGCTAAAATCGATCAACAACAGACCAGGTAACCCCTATCCTAACAATTTCAATCAGAATAATTGGAGGAACAATCAACAACCTCCATGGAGGGGTAATGATCAGTCTTAGGTAATTTTGGGTTCAATCAAAATAGACCACCTTACTTTAGACAGCAGGAGCAATCCCAAATTCTCAAGGAGGCAGTGGTAAAATTGAGAATATGCTGGCAGAAATCCTTAAACAAGGCCAAACTACAAACTCCAGGATTGCCGAAATAGAAGCTAAACTTTCTGAACAAGCCGCTAATAGATCACACAGAGGTTTAGAGATTTTGGAAAAATCTTTGATGAATCTTCTATAAAAACCTGCGTGTCCAAGAAAACTACGAATATCTCTAACAGAAGATGGTGGTGGGAGCTTTTCAATTACCTCGACTTTAGCCCGATCTACCTCAATACCTTTTGAAGAAATTTTGTGGCCCAGGACGATTCCTTCTCGAACCATGAAGTGGCATTTTTCCCAATTTAACACCAGATTGGTTTCTTCACACCTGGACAACACAAGATCAAGGTTTTCTAGACAGGATTCAAATGTTAGACCATAACAGAAAAATCGTCCATAAAAACCTCAATGCATTTCTCAATATATTCAGCAAAGATGGCCATCATACAACGTTGAAACGTAGCAGGAGCATTACATAATCCAAATGGCATTCTTTTATAACTATAGGTTCCATACGGACAGGTAAAAGTTGTCTTATCCTGATCCTCAGGAGCTATAGGGATTTGAAAAAACCTGAAAAGCCATCCAGAAAGCAGTAGTAGTCATGTCCAGCTAGTCTTTCCAACATTTGATCAATGAAAGGTAATGGAAAATGGTCCTTACGAGTGGCGTCATTTAATTTTCTATAATCAATACAAAACCCGCCATCCTGTAGTGGGACGCTGGGTAATCAGCTCACCCTTTTCATTAGGAACCACATGATTCCTCCTTTCTTTGGTACTACCTGAACTGGACTTACCCATTTACTGTCTGAAATAGGGTAAATAATGCCTGCATCGAGTAGTTTGATTACCTCTTTCTTAACTACCTCTTTTGGACTGGGTTAAGACGTCGCTGAGGCTGAGCCAATGGTCGGTAGTTATCTTCCATATAGATTCGGTGAGAACACAACTGAGGGCTGATTCCTTTAATATCTGCTATCGACCAACCAATAACTGATGTATGATTGCGTAATACCTCCAGTAGTTGCTTCTCTTGAGTTCCTGTCAAGTCAGAAGAGATTATAACAGGTAATTCCGATGGTTCATTAAGAAAAGAATATTTCAAATGAGAGAGGAGATTCATCTCCACTGTAGGAGGTTTTTCAATAGATGGTCTTGGCCGGTCAGCACTTCGCTCAACTTTCTCAAATTGCTGCTGGTACTTGTGGAAGTGTGGCCGCCTTTTGTTTAACTCCTCAGCCATGAGGGCCATATCTGGATCCTCATCATTAGCTTCACAAGATGCCATAAGACATCTTTCCAGGACTTCCTCTTCTTCTCTACTTAAAATAGTTTCCTGCACTAAAGAGTCAATAATATCTATAGCAAAGCAGGATTGAACAGTGGCAGGACGCTTCATGTTGCGTGTCATGTCGAAAACAACCTACTCATCATGAAATCTTAGAATAATCTTCCTCCTTCCACATCAATGAGAGTGCGGGCAGTTCTCATAAACGGTCTGCCCAAAATTAGCGGTACATCTGTATCTTCCTCCATATCAATGATGATAAAATCAGCAGGGAAAATAAATTTATCAATAGAAACTACCAGGTCCTCAACTTTTCCTTTAGGATAAATTATGGAACGGTCTGCTAGTTGTAACTGAACAGAAGTGGGAGCACATTGACCTACACCTAATTTCTTGAAAATAGATAAAGGCATCAAATTAATACTTGCTCCTAAATCACATAAACCGTTACCGCAATCAACCTTCTCGATAGCGCATGGAATGATAGGAAGACCCGGATCTCCTAACTTGGGTGGCAGCTTCTTCAGGAGAACTGCAGATACTCTTTCTGTCAACTTGACCGTGTCAGACTCTAGCAAAGAACGCCTGTTAGACAAAATATCCTTCATAAATTTAGCATACATAGGCATTTGAGACAAAGCATCAGAAAAAGGGATATTAATGGTTAATTTCTTAAAGATATTAAGAAATTTTCCATATTGCTCGTCCATGTTCTTTTTCTTTAGTCTGTTAGGGAATGGAATAGGAGGATTATAAGAGAGTTGAGAAGGTTTAATAGTGAGAGATTCAGGAGACTCCTTCTCCTTGGGGTTTGTTGTTTCCTCCACTTCAGGTTGAGATTCAGCTGGCTTATTAAAATCTTCTTCAACTTCTGGAACATCAGAAACTAGTTCCTTACCGCTTCTCAGAGTTACTGCTTTTGCATGCTCCCTTGGGTTAGGGTCAGGCTGACTGGGAAGTGACCCCGTCGGTCGCTGTGCCAGCTGTTGTGAAATTTGACTCATTTGCCTCTCTAGGCTCAGGTTGATAGAAGCTTGATCAGCGTTTTTAGCGGCTTGTTCAGAAAGTTTAGCTTCTATTTCGGCAATCCTGGAGTTTGTAGTATATGTATATACATATATGTATATGTATACACACATACATAAAATATGTAGAAGTACACCCTTGTTGTGTAAAGAAATAAATTTAAAGTAATGAAGAGTAATTAAATAATGTGTAAGTGTAGGAATTGTAAAGACGTAGTAAGTAAGAGTTGAGGAACGTAATAGGGATACGAGTTGAGTTAATTGTAGATAATTAATCACTCGATCACATGCATGTTATAGGACTTGATTTGTGAGCACCGAAGGAAAGTTGGGATACAAGTACAACGGTGAACGGTATGAATTCCTCATGCCCCGTATGCTACCTTGGTTACTCTGATTTGTGTGTTGTGTGCTAATTGATCACCAAGTAAGATAAATGCACGAATCGGAGTTATCATGCTTACTTGTGAATATGTAGTGTTGTATATTGTTGAATGATTATCTTTAAATCATAGTTTGTATAATTCATGAAATGTATGGATGAATAAGAGTGTGTGTATGTATGATGTATTGCACTGTGACCGAATGTGTTTGCGATTGGACTTCTAACTGATTCCTAACAAGCTAACCAATCTAACTTAAATTGGTAATTAAATTGGAATGAGTAGAAGTCCGATATAGTTTCGGCCACGCGTGAGGATGCGGAGACACAAGAGGTTGGATCCAATTCCTGACTCTTAACTGGTCCGCGGCCCAAACCCCTTAAATGGGTAGCATCCCGGATTGGTGAGTCAAGTAAATCCCGGTGGTGGGACGGAGTAGTCCCCGGGCCGGAGGTCATACCGACTTAACATGAGTAAAAGTAAGTAAGTAAGAATGAGTAAACAAGTATGGTAAAGTAAGTGAGTAAAGTAGTAAGAATAAGTATCGTGTAATGAGTAAATGAGTAAAGAACCTCCATTCTAACCTGGAGGGGTAATTTGGCTAACAATGATTATAGTATGGATTGTGAAATGTATCGATGTAATATTTGGATTGTGTATTGCTTCAGTGGTGTATATTGAATCATGTATGAATGTATTGTACGTATGCAAAGCATGTATGTATGAAATTAATGAACCGCATGTATAGTCGACCTTAAATAGTCGGTGTGCCCCAGCTAGCACGCGGTATATGCGGAGTTTATGCGCAGCTTTTGCTGAGCCCCTTGGGGCGATGTTTTTTACTACACGCAGGTACACGAGAAGGGTGAAGATGATGAAGATCTTAGTTGATTTCTTTTTGTCTGTAAACAATGAATTGTGAAAGGTGTACTATGTTGTACATGGCTGTAGATTTTTGGTTAGCCGGTGTACCATAGGGTACACCCTTTTGGATAGTGAAAGCGTTGGGATTGGTATAGATGAGTAGCTTGTAGAAACTCATTCTTTTGGGGAAGATTGGAAAGGGATGTAATTAAATACTTAAAATACTCGGTAATCCAGGAATGCAAGTATGTTATCTTTTGTAATCGGTATGTAATGTAGTAGCTCGTTATACTTAGGCATCAGACCGTCACTGTAAGTAGTAATAGCCTTGCTAGCTGTATGGGCGGTTAGCGGCGTTGTATCACCCGCCATAGTTGTAGTATTTCCGCTGCGACTTAGTAGGATTATCAGGACGATTAGACGGTAAGCATAGGATTAACGGTAGGGGTGTTACAAAAATTGGTATCAGAGCGTAGTTACGCTTTGATGTCCATAGTTACCGAGCGTAGGGGTTACCGAGTTAGGATTTCAACCGTGTTAAGTCAGATACTTAGAAACCTAACTAGGAACTACCGTTGTTAACAACGGATACCCTTGACGTTCTTAGGAACGATACCTTTGCTTAAATTCAAGACCTTTGGTCATATGTCACAACCTAATGCAAATTTTAAATATTCAGATGTCAGGGAGAGGTCCAGGTCGCCGAGGGGCCAACGACGGACCGGGCGCGCAGATGATAGCTGAGATCGTCGCCGCCACGGTAGCACAGATGCTACCCCAAGTAATCACTGCTATGCAACAGAATTAGCAAAACCAACAGACTCAAACGGGACCAATCCCGCCCCCTCCACCCAGAGAAGTCAACTGGGTAAAAGCTATCGCAGATCTCCGACCTCCGTGCTTTAGAGGCGAGAGCAACCCTGCTAAACTTGAAGCCTACATCTCCGAAATGGAGACCGCATTTGAAACCCTCGAATGTCCTGCGGGAGTTCGAGTGAGAATAGCAGCATACTACCTCAAGGATGCTGCTATGGATTGGTAGAAGCTTGTCAAACATGAATACATCGACGACCCCACCTTCGATTGGGAGTCCTTTGCCTCTCTCCTCCGTTCCAAATACTATCCGGAGCATGTGAAAACCAAGAAAAGGCTAGAGCTGGATGCCTTGAAAATGACAGAGAAGATGTCTGTCGATGAGTATTATCGCACCTTCACCTCCATTCTCCGTCTTCTACCCGACCTTGGGTACACCGGCCAGGTGTTGGTCGATCGCTTCTATGGCGGTCTGAGCCATCGCCTACGGTACGGTATGGGCTACACTAGATTTACCTCCCTTCAGGTAAATATTGGTTTAAACCCTTAGTACCATTGTAATTCCTTAAATTTTTTCCTTATCTTCTTTTTAAATAAGAATCCCGGCTAATACCTAAAACTTCAGGAGTGTTATCACGCGGCCTCTCGCGTTGAGATCACTTGCCAATTGAGGGATGAAGAGACCGCGCTGAAGCGCAAAGTTAACAACAAGAACACCAGTTCTGAGGAGCAGAACCAAGGGAAAAGTTGGAAAAAGAAGAAGGGAAAGTTCTTCCAGCCAACCCAAAAGAACTTCCCGAGTGAGAACAGTGTCCATGCTGAGAAGGGCAACCCGGTTGAGATTCTTCAGCTAGGTTCATCTGCACCGGTGGATGCGAAGCCACTGAGATCACACC
>CM041778.1:9059762-9090126 GCA_023374045.1 Limonium bicolor | reverse complement strand
ACCACCATTTTCTTAGTCTCATCAAGCTCTTCATTCCTATCTTCTCAAAATCCCAAGAGCTCCATTTCGGTGCCAAGAGGAATCACCATGGGAGGAGCTTGAGCTCATCTTTTCACATATTGTTGTTCTCCTTTGCTTCTAGGTAAGGAAACTCAAAGAAAAATAACATTTCCTTCATGTTTGTGTGTTGTCCGAAAATCACCATTGATGGTGTCCTTACCTTGCTTGTTTTAGCTTCATTTGAATCTTCCAAGGGCTTGGTGGAGTCCTCTCTTGCTACATATCCAAACCATTCCAAGGTAAAACAATCATCTTAATGCTTTAAGATAATATATGTAACTAGGGTTTACAATGAGATGAAGCACAAAGCTTGTATACTCATTTCATTACTTGTACATTGTTTAGAAGTTGACAAACAACCAAACATCCTTACCGGTTTTATAAGGAAACAAGAAAGAAGTTGTGAGGAAAAGAGGTAAATATGCTAACTTAATGTAGTTTAATGTCTTAGGAGAAATGAGCTTATATTGCTTGTTAAAACTACTTAAAGAGCCAATGGTAAATGACTTAGTTAAATGCTCTCAAGGAGATTATTAAGGGCATATTGTTATGTTGAGTGTACTTGCAGGTCAAAGGCATATATATTATGGAAATTCAGTGTTTAAGGTTTAAGCATTTTAAGGGCCTAAGTGCCATGCAATTTAAATTATGCACTATATTGTGATGTAGTGTAAATTTGGTGAGGTTTGTGTATAAGAATATTCTTGATGGATTTTAGTGTTCATGGATGTTAATGGTGAAAACAATGTGTTTTGGAGTAACAAGATGTTAGTAGAACCCATGTCAAAAATTAGGTAATGTATAAGAAGTTATAGGTGTTTTAAGGAGTTTTGGTGAACTAGGAAGTCTTAGGATGGCTAGGTATCTTATTAGGGAAGAAGATATATGTTAAGGTGTTTTTAGAATGCAAATGAGTGTTTTGGGACACACCAAAGTCATTTCGGAGTTGTTCTAGGACTTGGGCAAACTTTGGTAAACAAGGAGAAGGAATAAACTTGTAAAAGGACTACAATGATGACATAAGGAATTTAGTTGTAAAAAAAGATGCTTAAGGGTGGATGTTCTAATGGAGAAGAAATGTTATGGTATAATGGTTACAATAGGCATGAAACACCACTTAGAAACCTAAGGAGGAAATACTATAGGTGTTAGAGGTTTTGGTGAAAATTGGTTAAGTGTTTGAAGGCTTAGAAAATGAGTGTTTTGGCTTGTCCAAACATCCGTCCGTACATGGACGTTCGGACAGGCCCTGTTGCGTAAAAATTCTCAGAGTCTCGAACTGTGTCCGAACTTCGGAAGTCCGGACACAGGTTCGGACACATGAGATTCTACTTTGAATTTTCCTCGACCCATGTCCGAACTTCCGAAGTCCGGACACATGTTCGGACATGCGTCTGTTTCCAGTCTTAAGTCACGGCTTGCGTCCGAACTTGGGAAGTCCGGACACAAGTTCGGACATGCCACTGTTTTGGCCAAAAATGTTGTTTAAGGTTAGGAAAAGTTGTCTAAAAATGGTGATTAGTTAGTAATGATGATATGAGGTTATTTAAGACATGTTAGGAGAGTTATAATGACAATTAAAATGGTGAAAAGTAATAACAAGTGTGAAAGAAAAATAACTAGAAATGTAAAGTAATAAGCTACTGATGAACTAGTACGTTAAATTAACCGACGTTACTAAATGTGTATAGGATTCTCCGAAGGTGGAAACCATTCGAAGCAAGGACCAAGGTATGGTTTTCTTGCAGTCTGTTGCCTACCGGTTTACACCGGCTTGTGTGTTGTTTGTTTTTCTGCGTGTTTATGACCTTGTAAGACTTAAGTCATGTAATGAGTTTACAGTTGTTTAATATTATTGTATTGTTTAGTATGACTCTCTCTTCCCTTGTGTGTGTCTAACAAGACTTAACTAAATGTTGTGAATTGTTTATTGAGTTCAATGTTGAACTACTAACAAGTGCTAACGGGGGAAGTGAGGAGTCCGGTCTGTTCCGGCCACGCGTGTGAGTATGGGAGTCGATGTCATAACCGGTTCGATTCTCTTTGTATGTTATGGTTGTTTTCCAATTTGGTTTCCAACCTTCCCTTTAGCTTAACCAAGGCTATTTTACTGACTCACGTCGGGCCACAGGGGCATACTATGTTTTGTTTCGGTGTGCTTGGATCACTATATCCGAGGCACCTTGTGTTAAGTTATCCGTTCAATCTAACAGGATGGTAACGAGTTATGTAACGAGCTTAGCATGAGTATGGCAACATTCTCTAGGCTCTCCATGGGAACTAATTGTGTTGGTTCATTTCCTAAATGGATTTGTTCTTGTATGCTATGTGTGATGTTGTGTTCAATACTCATGTTGTGATATATGTATATGTTGTATGTTTTAAAAGAATGCCATGTCATCATGACAATTAGTTGCGCGTATCCCGGTAGCCGATGGGCTGCGCGTTAACCATACCAGCCAAGGGTTGCTGACCCCCTCGGGGGCTCCATATTTCTTTTACTGCAGGATGAGGATCGAAGAAGCAGAATGGCTCTAGATTCTAGGATGCAGGATTACTTTTGATTATTTTTGGATGTTGGGCCCGGGATGCGCCTGTGCTCCCGTGGCGTTATGTATTTTGGTTGTGAACAGTTTACAGTGATGGATTACAGTGAATGATGTAAGTAAATACTCGGTATTGTGTTTATGTATATATGGTTATTAGTTCTATGCTCGGGAGTCTAATCATCAGACCGATACACTTGTATTTATTCAGCCTTGTTAACCACGTGGGTGGTTGACGGCGTTGTAGCACCAATCGTTTAGTTATTGTTTAGTTGTTTATTTTCCGTTGCGACTCCAGTTAATAGTAAGTGTGTAGTAGGGTTGTTACAAAAAGTGGTATCAGAGCGAAGTATCGCTCTGATGGCAAGAATACCGAGCTTAGGGATATACCGAGTTAGGAAATCTAACCACAGTTACCTAAGTGAACAGTTATGAGAAGATTAACCACTAACTAAGTGTGGAGATACCTTATTGTCGGGAAGATGTTACAACTGTTGGACCGATAAGTGTGCAAGCACAGTGCTAATAAATGTTCATGTGAATCCAGATGTCAGGTAGACCACGAGGTCGAGGCCGCGGGCGCGGCATTGGTGATACTAGGAACCAGGGGGAGAACCCTACGGCACAGGTCATGGCCGACGCTGTTGCGGCCGTCGTAGCCCAGATGGTCCCACAGTTATTGGCTGCGATGCAGTAGCACCAGCAGCAGCAAGGCGGTGAGGGTCAACAAGGGCCACAACCGCAACCACAGCCGCGCGAGACCAACTGGGTCAAGGCGTTGGCGGATTTGAGACCACCGTCATTCAGTGGGGAGACCGACCCTAGTAAGCTGGAGGCGTACATCTCCGAGATGGAGACCGCTTTCGAGACCTTGGACGTTCCTGCTGGTGCCAAGGTTCGACTAGCCGCTTACTATCTGAAGGGATCGGCTCAGACTTGGTGGAAGCTGGTAAGGGAGGGAAGAGTTGGTGATCCTACCTTCCAGTGGAGGGAGTACACGGCCCTGCTGCGGGCCAAGTACTACCCGATTCATGTTCAGGAGGCCAAGCGCCTGGAGCTTGACAGTTTGAGACAAGGAGATAAGATGACAGTTGATGAGTACTACACCGCTTTTATCGGACTCATCCATCTGCTGCCGGATCTGGGCTACTCAGACCGGATTTTAGTGAACCGTTTTTACAACGGGTTGAGTTACCGTTTACGCTACGGCATGGGGCCGAGCGGGTATACTACCTTGCAGGTAATGAACTACAGTATAAGTGAATGAGTATGTATAGTATGTTAATGTGATGTGAGTTTGTTTAGCGGGGCAACTAACACCCTAAATATAGGAGTGCCATGCCGCTGCAATTGTGGAGATCACCGTCCGTCTGAGGGACGAGGAGAGTGCGCTCAAGCGCAAGGCCATGAGCGAGGGCCAAGGCACGCAAGGGCAAGGGGAAGGAAAGAAGAAGAAGCCATACCCCCAGTCCCAGAAAGGACAACAACAGGGTCGCAAGGGCCAGACCCAGACCACCACTGCTGAGGAGCCTCTGCAGCTCACCTACGCGTATACGGCCAAGCCCTTACGCTCTTACCCACCCAAGGGTAAATAATAAATTTCAATACCAAAATCTAGTGTGTGTTATTAACTGGTGGAGTATGTACTGAGTGTGTGATGTGTTAGCAGCTAGCACGGGCTCTGGACCGGAGCGCCACTACTATTGTAAGTGGTGTAACGGAGACCACCCCGGCAAGGACTACAAGGGTAATGATGTGCAGTGCCGATACTGCAAAAAGATGGGGCACCGTGATTATGAGTGCTGGCAGAACCCGAACAGTAGAAACTACAGGCCCAAGGGGCAATGGAAGGGTAAGGCCACCGCGACCACCGATGGCCCGAAGACGGCGAATCAGCCACCCCCGGATCAGAGGTACACAGATTCCCAGAAGGGGAAGGGGTCGGGACCTAGCAAGGCCACCCTGCATGTGGTGGACCGGTCTGAGGCGTCAGGGCCCTCTTCTAGACCAGGTACCGCCTAAACTGTTGAGTGAAATAAGTGATTGCATACCGCATTTCATGCATGTGTCTGTCAGTGAATCCAAGTAAATAACCATGTAAGTAAACAATTAAAGTATGATGTGAGAACACCTAATTAGGTAAATTGAAAACTTAGAAACTTTCAATATTTTCTATCCAATCCCACCCACACCAAACCCTGAAGAAACCACCATCGGCATCACCGACTTTCCAATGGAGCAATGTCAGGTCATCCAACCAGGTATGATACTTCTAAATGGATACCTGACACCGGAAGCACAAATCCATATCATCAGACGATGCAATGAACTTGGAGCAAAACCTGGAGGTTTCTACACACCTGAATACCCGAGCGGATCAAGAATGAAATTGAAGATGATGTGCATGGGTAAGGACTGGAATCCTTACACCAAGACATATCAAGAAGTGCGAGCTGAAGATGGAGCAACCGTACCAAGTATACCTGACGAGTTCCTTGCGGTCGTTAACCACGCCGTGGGAATTGCTCAGCAAGTTGAAACGGAATCAATTCCAAGTGTTAAAGCGGATCTATGCATTGTGAACTTCTACCAGAAAGGTGGACGGTTGGGTTTACACCAAGACAAGGACGAGTCACCGGAGTCTCTAAGTATGGGAGTACCCGTGGTGTCTTGGTCTATTGGCGATACCGCAATGTTTGTGTACGGCGAGCAGAAGCGTGCTGATCTCGCAAAGAAGTTAGTACTAAAATCAGGAGATGTGTTAATCATGGGTGGGCAGTCAAAGATGCTATACCATGGCATCAAGAAGATCAAACTGAATACTGCACCATCGGTAGTGATCAATGCCACACACATGAAACCCGGACGTTTGAATTTGACCTTCAGACAGTTTTAAGCCTTGTATAAGTATGTGATGTGATAAACCAGTGTATGTTAAGGATGTTGTAAGTGTTAATTATGGCGACAGTATAATCCAACGAATGTTGTAAAAAGAATGTGTTAATGAATAAAGTGGAGTTGTTTGAAGCATGTCAACCGTGTTGTTACCAAATACTTAATAGTTTGCCAATGAATTAGGTTGTGCACTCGGAACGGGAGGTATACTGAGTGTCTGCAATGAGGCAGAAGCCGGCAAGAGCGGCACAATCCTCACCGGTACCTTTCCAGTCAATGGCGTGGACGCTTCGATCTTGTTCGACTCCGGAGCCTCACATACATTTATTTCGCTATCTTTTGCGAAGAGGATGGGGTTAGATGGTGATGAGATGCCAGACTTCCTAGTCACTCTCCCGTCAAAAGAGCGGATCAGGTGTACCCGCTACCACCGAGATGTTGTTGTACGAATCAGAGGTGAAGAATTTCCGATCGACCTGATAGAGTTCGACGGACTTGGTTTTGATGTGATTGTTGGGATGAACTGGTTGGAGCGGTACAAGGGTAGAATCCTGTGTGCCGAGCATCGTCTGCTTCTTCGGAGTCCGTCTGGGGTTACCATATCTTACCGCCAGAGGCCCAGGGAGCCTTCGACTCAGATCGTCACCGCCATGGCTATGTATCGTGAACTACGACGAGGGAGTGATGTATACCTCTGCTATGTCCAGGACATAGAGAGAGACCCAGAGTTTAGTCCTGATGTGCCGGTAGTGTTGGAGTTTCCTGATGTATTTCCTAAGGAACTGCCGGACATGCCGCCAGCACGGGAAGTGGAGTTTGAGATTGATTTGGTTCCGGGCACCGGACCAATTGCGAAGGCGCCCTATCGTATGGCTCCAGCAGAGATGACAGAGCTCAAGGAGCAGCTGAGAGACCTACTCGACAAGGGGTTTATCCGCCCTAGCGTTTCACCTTGGGGAGCGCCGGTCCTCTTCGTGAAGAAGAAGGACGGTAGCCTCCGCCTGTGTATTGACTACCGAGAGCTGAATGTAGTTACGGTGAAGAACCGTTACCCTTTACCACGCATCGACGATTTATTTGATCATTTGAAAAGGGCATCAGTATTCTCCAAGATAGATCTACGATCCGGATACCATCAGATTTCCATCCGTGACAGTGACATTGAGAAGACAGCATTCAGAACCAGATATGGACACTATGAGTTTACGGTTATGCCGTTTGGTTTATCCAATGCACCAGCCAAGTTCATGGACTTAATGAACCGCTTGTTCCAAGATCAGTTGGACAAGTCAGTGGTAGTCTTCATCGACGATATTCTTTTGTACTCGAAATCGAGAGGTGAGCATGAAAGCCACCTGAGAAATGTGTTACAAACATTGAGGAGGAATCAGTTGTATGCCAAATTTTCAAAGTGTGAAATTTGGTTGAACCAAGTATCCTTTCTTGGACATGTGATTTCTGAAGCCGGGATCGCTGTTGATCCGGCAAAGATAGATGTAGTGCGCACCTGGCCTAGGCCGAAGACAGTTACCGATATCAGGAGCTTCCTCGGTCTGGCAGGTTATTATAGGAGGTTTGTGAAGGACTTCTCCAGTGTCTCGAAGCCGATGACTTCCTTAATGAAGAAGGATGCTCCATTCGAGTGGACAGTCGACTGTGAGAGTTCTTTTCAGAGTCTCAAGGATGCTCTGACATCTGCACCAGTCCTGACTTTACCAGACGGTCCAGATGGTTTTGAGGTCTATTGCGACGCAACAGGCAGAGGTATGGGTTGTGTGTTGATGCAACACGGGAAGGTCGTAGCTTACGCCTCCCGACAGCTGAAGAAGCATGAAGAGAACTACCCTACCCACGACTTAGAATTGGGTGCCATTGTCTTTGCACTGAAGATATGGCGACATCACTTGTATGGGGTAAGTGTGACAATTTATTCTGACCACAAGAGTTTAAAGTACTTGTCACTCAGAAGGAGTTGAACATGAGACAAAGAAGGTGGGTTGAATTTCTAAACGACTACGACATTAATCTACAGTATAAAGAGGGTAAGGCAAATGTGGTAGCTGACGCATTGAGTCGCCGAGCACACTCTCTCCATTCGCTAGTCTCTCATACTGGCTTGGTTGAAGAGGTGCGGAGTGCTCAGATGACGGATCAGTACATGTTGGAGATTAGACAGAAGCTTGTTGGTGGCACAGAGGGTCAGAAGTACGACTTCAGACTCCACAATGATGACCTGATTAGGCTGAATGGCCGACTGTGTATTCCGAGGAGTAGCGCTGAGCTGAAGGAGCGCATACTCAGTGAATCCCACTGTTCTACGACTTCGATTCACCCCGGAGCTTCAAAAATGTATAAGAGTATGAAACGTTATTTTTGGTGGACGGGTATGAAAAAGGATGTGAATGACTATGTGTTGAGGTGTCTCACTTGTCAGAAGGTCAAGTTTGAGCACCGACGGCCTGGTGGTATGGTACAGCCAATGCCAGTGCCTGAGTGGAAGTTCCATGACATATCTATGGACTTCATAGTAGGGCTTCCGCCTACAAGGGGAGGTCTGAACATAATTTGGGTTGTTGTTGACCGACTGACCAAGGTGGCTCGATTCATATCGATGAAGGACACCTGGAAAGTGGCAAAACTTGCAGAGCTTTTTGATAGAGAGATTGTTCGACACCATGGGGTACCGAAGACTATCGTGTCTGACAGGGATACCAGATTCCTCTCCAGGTACTGGAAATCCACACGGGAAGCGCTTGGTACCGAGCTGAAGCTAAGTACAGCGTTCCACCCACAGATAGATGGTCAGAGTGAGCGCACCATCCAGACACTTGAGGATATGTTACGTGCATGTGCACTTGACTTTCAGACCAGCTGGATTGACAAGTTACATCTGATCGAGTTTAGCTACAACAACAGTTACCACGCTTTGATCAAGATGTCTCCTTTCCAGGCTTTGTACGGTAGACCATGCCGCACGCCATTATGCTGGGATGAGTCGAGTGAGACGGTCATTATAGGACCAGAGTATCTGGAACAAGTTCAGGCAGAAGTTCGCCAGATCCGGGCTAACATGAAGGCAGCTCAGGATAGACAGAAATCGTACGCGGATGTGCGCAGACGTGACCTGGAGTTCGCCGTGGGCGATCAGGTATTTCTCAGAGTATCCACCATGAAGGGAGTATTTCGTTTTGGCCAGAAAGGCAAGTTGAGCCCGAAATATGTGGGGCCATATGTTGTGACGGAGCGGATCGGCCTGGTAGCTTACCGACTTGATTTACCCGCCGAGCTGGGCAAGGTACATGATGTATTTCATGTGTCCCAGTTGAAGAAATATATGTCTCATCCGTCTCATGTACTCCAGACTGAAAGGCTAACCTTAGAGCCGACCATGCGATCAGTGGAGACTCCGGTACGGATTCTGGACACTAAGACTCGAGACACTCGCCATAAGTCTGTGAGACTGGTGAAGGTTCTCTGGTCTAACCAGGACGTTGAGGAGGCCACTTGGGAGCTGGAAGATAAGATGAAGGTGAAGTACCCGTCATTGTTTACTTCTTAGTGTTTGTATGTATAGGGTACGGGGCGTACCCCTATTTAAGGGGGGTAGAGCCGTTTCGGTTATGTATGTACGACATGTATTTGGATACAATGTCTGTGTTGTGATGTTTTGTTGTTTGGATCTTGTGTCCGATGTTATGTAAATATGTTGTTAATGTTGTTATGGAAGTATTGTTGATATGTGTTCCTGTGTTCTAATATTTAGGATATGTGGAAGTATGAACTTTGGGGACAAAGTTCTTTTAAGGGGGGTAGATTGAAATACCCCAAACCTTAGTATGTTGTTTAAACACTTAAATATGGTATATTAAGACTAAAAAGAGTCTTAGAAACATTAGTAAACAATTTAAACCATAGAGAAACACAAATAAATGCCTTAAAGTCAATTAGGGCTAAAATGTGCTCTAAGCTTGGGATAAGCTTGGGTAAGACCTAATGAGCTTACCAAGACCTTATTTATATACTAATGAACATATTGAACCAATTACCAAAGAAAGGCAAGCTTGAAAACAAGTTAAAACACAAAATGTGCTTTAAGGAGTCTTAAAGCACATTTTTGAAAAATTGTCTTGTAAATGAGTTTTGAATGGCTAAATGTCCATCATTACTCTTTAATTAACATGTGTACTATATAGTATCACATTTTGAAGTCTATATCAATGGGAAATCAAAAAATTCACATCTATGTGCCTTGTTTTAGTGAATAGTAACTAAAATAAGCAAGTTTATAACATATGTCATTATAAGTGTGACAATTGGTCAACAAAGACTAAAATACCCCTTGTTATAATATGGGGGCCGGTTTTTATAAGGGTGAGTCATCTCCCCCTTGTTAGTTATCAAGTAAGTAAAATTAATAAAGCAAAACACTATTTACTTTACATATAAATATCTTCCAAAAAGTAGAACTTATCTTCTTCTCTTCATTTCCTCATGCTCCCACCGTCTCCAACACTTCACCTTCCCTTCTTGCTCTCTTTCACGGTAATACTACACCGCCACCATCAAACTCCATCTTTGACCATCTATAATTCATAGCTCACTTTGCCAAATCAAAAACAAAGACCACCATTTTCTTAGTCTCATCAAGCTCTTCATTCCTATCTTCTCAAAATCCCAAGAGCTCCATTTCGGTGCCAAGAGGAATCACCATGGGAGGAGCTTGAGCTCATCTTTCACATATTGTTGTTCTCCTTTGCTTCTAGGTAAGGAAACTCAAAGAAAAATAACATTTCCTTCATGTTGTGTGTTGTCCGAAAATCACCATTGATTGTGTCTTACCTTGCTTGTTTTAGCTTCATGTGAATCTTCACAGGGCTTGGTGGAGTCCTTCTTGCAGACATATCCAAACTCTCTTTCCATTCCAAGGTTAAAACAATCATCTTAATGCTTTAGATATATATGTAACTAGGGTTACAATGAGATGAAGCACAAAGCTTGTATACTCATTTCATTACTTGTACATTGTTTAGAAGTTGACAAACAACCAAACATCCTTACCGGTTTTATAAGGAAACAAGAAAGAAGTTGTGAGGAAAAGAGGTAAATATGCTAACTTAATGTAGTTTAATGTCTTAGGAGAAATGAGCTTATATTGCTTGTTAAAACTACTTAAAGAGCCAATGGTAAATGACTTAGTTAAATGCTCTCAAGGAGATTATTATGGGCATATTGTTATGTTGAGTGTACTTGCAGGTCAAAGGCATATATATGTGGAAATTCAGTGTTTAAGGTTTAAGCATTTTAAGGGCCTAAGTGCCATGCAATTTAAATTATGCACTATATGTGATGTAGTGTAAATTTGGTGAGGTTTGTGTATAAGAATATTCTTGATGGATTTTAGTGTTCATGGATGTTAATGGTGAAAACAATGTGTTTTTGGTGTGACAAGATGTTAGTAGAACCCATGTCAAAAATTAGGTAATGTATAGGAAGTTATAGGTGTTTTAAGGAGTTTTGGTGAACTATGAAATCTTAGGATGGCTAGGTATCTTATTAGGGAAGAAGATATATGTTAAGGTGTTTTTAGAATGCAAATGAGTGTTTTGGGACACACCAAAGTCATTTCGGAGTTGTTCTAGGACTTAGGCAAACTTTGGTAAACAAGGAGAAGGAATAAACTTGTAAAAGGACTACAAGGATGACATAAGGTATTTAGTTGTAAGAAAAGATGCTTAAGAGTGGATGTTCTAATGAAGAAGAAATATTATGGTATAATGGTTACAATAGGCATGAAACACCACTTATAAACCTAAGGAGGAAATACTATAGGTGTTAGAGGTTTTGGTGAAAATTGGTTAAGTGTTTGAAGGCTTAGAAAATGAGTGTTTTGGCTTGTCCGAACATCCGTCCGTACATGGACGTTCGGACAGGCCCTGTTGCGTAAAAATTCTCAGAGTCTCGAACTGTGTCCGAACTTCGGAAGTCCGGACACAGGTTCGGACACATGAGGTTCTACTTTGAATTTTCCTCGACCCATGTCCGAACTTCCGAAGTCCGGACACATGTTCGGACATGCGTCTGTTTCCAGTCTTAAGTCACGGCTTGCGTCCAAACTTGGGAAGTCCGGACACAAGTTCGGACATGCCACTGTTTTGGCCAAAAATGTCGTTTAAGGTTAGGAAAAGTTGTCTAAAAATGGTGATTAGTTAGTAATGATGATATGAGGTTATTTAAGACATGTTAGGAGAGTTATAATGACAATTAAAATGGTGAAAAGTAATAACAAGTGTGAAAGAAAAATAACTAGAAATGTAAAGTAATAAGCTACTGATGAACTAGTACGTTAAATTAACCGACGTTACTAAATGTGTATAGGATTCTCCAAAGGTGGAAACCAGTCGAAGCAAGGACCAAGGTATGGTTTTCTTGCAGTCTGTTGCCTACCGGTTTACACCGGCTTGTGTGTTGTTTGTTTTTCTGCGTGTTTATGACCTTGTAAGACTTAAGTCATGTAATGAGTTTACAGTTGTTTAATATTATTGTATTGTTTAGTATGACTCTCTCTTCCCTTGTGTGTGTCTAACAAGACTTAACTAAATGTTGTGAATTGTTTATTGAGTTCAATGTTGAACTACTAACAAGTGCTAACGGGGGAAGTGAGGAGTCCGGTCTGTTCCGGCCACGCGTGTGAGTATGGGAGTCGATGTCATAACCGGTTCGATTCTCTTTGTATGTTATGGTTGTTTTCCAATTTGGTTTCCAACCTTCCCTTTAGCTTAACCAAGGCTATTTTACTGACTCACGTCGGGCCACAGGGGCATACTATGTTTTGTTTCGGTGTGCTTAGATCACTATATCCGAGGCACCTTGTGTTAAGTTATCCGTTCAATCTAACAGGACGGTAACGAGTTATGTAACGAGCTTAGCATGAGTATGGCAACATTCTCTAGGCTCACCATGGGAACTAATTGTGTTGGTTCATTTCCTAAAGGATTTGTTCTTGTATGCTATGTGTGATGTTGTGTTCAATACTCAGGTGTGATATATGTATATGTTGTATGTTTTAAAAGAATGCCATGTCATCATGACAATTAGTTGCGCGTATCCCGGTAGCCGATGGGCTGCGCGTTAACCATACCAGCCAAGGGTTGCTGACCCCCTCGGGGGCTCCATATTTCTTTTACTGCAGGATGAGGATCGAAGAAGCAGAATGGCTCTAGATTCTAGGATGCAGGATTACTTTTGATTATTTTTGGATGTTGGGCCCGGGATGCGCCTGTGCTCCCGTGGCGTTATGTATTTTGGTTGTGAACAGTTTACAGTGATGGATTACAGTGAAGGATGTAAGTAAATACTCGGTATTGTGTTTATGTATATATGGTTATTAGTTCTATGCTCGAGTCGGGAGTCTAATCATCAGACCGATACACTTGTATTTATTCACCTTGTTAACCACGTGGGTGGTTGACGGCGTTGTAGCACCAATCGTTTAGTTATTGTTTAGTTGTTTATTTTCCGTTGCGACTCCAGTTAATAGTAAGTGTGTAGTAGGGTTGTTACAAAAAGTGGTATCAGAGCGAAGTATCGCTCTGATGGCAAGAATACCGAGCTTAGGGATATACCGAGTTAGGAAATCTAACCACAGTTACCTAAGTGAACAGTTATGAGAATTAACCACTAACTAAGTGTGGAGATACCTTATTGTCGGGAAGATGTTACAACTGTTGGACCGATAAGTGTGCAAGCACAGTGCTAATAAATGTTCATGTGAATCCAGATGTCAGGTAGACCACGAGGTCGAGGCCGCGGGCGCGGCATTGGTGATACTGGGAACCAGGGGGAGAACCCTACGGCACAGGTCATGGCCGACGCTGTTGCGGCCGCCTGTAGCCCAGATGGTCCCACAGTTATTGGCTGCGATGCAGCAGCACAGCAGCAAGGCGGTGAGGGTCAACAAGGGCCACAACCGCAACCACAGCCGCGCGAGACCAACTGGGTCAAGGCGTTGGCGGATTTGAGACCACCGTCATTCAGTGGGGAGACCGACCCTAGTAAGCTGGAGGCGTACATCTCCGAGATGGAGACCGCTTTCGAGACCTTGGACGTTCCTGCTGGTGCCAAGGTTCGACTAGCCGCTTACTATCTGAAGGGATCGGCTCAGACTTGGTGGAAGCTGGTAAGGGAGGGAAGAGTTGGTGATCCTACCTTCCAGTGGAGGGAGTACACGGCCCTGCTGCGGGCCAAGTACTACCCGATTCATGTTCAGGAGGCCAAGCGCCTGGAGCTTGACAGTTTGAGACAAGGAGATAAGATGATAGTTGATGAGTACTACACCGCTTTTATCGGACTCATCCATCTGCTGCCGGATCTGGGCTACTCAGACCGGATTTTAGTGAACCGTTTTTACAACGGGTTGAGTTACCGTTTACGCTACGGCATGGGGCCGAGCGGGGGGTATACTACCTTGCAGGTAATGAACTACAGTATAAGTGAATGAGTATGTATAGTATGTTAATGTGATGTGAGTTTGTTTAGCGGGCATAACTAACACCCTAAATATAGGAGTGCTACCATGCCGCTGCAATTGTGGAGATCACCGTCCGTCTGAGGGACGAGGAGAGTGCGCTCAAGCGCAAGGCCATGAGCGAGGGCCAAGGCACGCAAGGGCAAGGGGGAGGAAAGAAGAAGAAGCCATACCCCCAGTCCCAGAAAGGACAGCAACAGGGTGGCAAGGGCCAGACCCAGACCACCACTGCTGAGGAGCCTCTGCAGCTCACCTACGCGTATACGGCCAAGCCCTTACGCTCTTACCCACCCAAGGGTAAATAATAAATTTCAATACCAAAATCTAGTGTGTGTTATTAATGGTGGAGTATGTACTGAGTGTGTGATGTGTTAGCAGCTAGCACGGGCTCTGGACCGGAGCGCCACTACTATTGTAAGTGGTGTAACGGAGACCACCCCGGCAAGGACTGCAAGGGTAATGATGTACAGTGTCGATACTGCAAAAAGATGGGGCACCGTGATTATGAGTGCTTGCAGAACCGAACAGTAGAAACTACAGGCCCAAGGGGCAATGGAAGGGTAAGGCCACCGCGACCACGATGGCCCGAAGACGGCGAATCAGCCACCCCCGGATCAGAGGTACACAGATTCCCAGAAGGGGAAGGGGTCGGGACCTAGCAAGGCCACCCTGCATGTGGTGGACCGGTCTGAGGCGCCAGGGCCCTCTTCTAGACCAGGTACCGCCTAAACTGTTGAGTGAAATAAGTGATTGCATACCGCATTTCATGCATGTGTCTGTCATGAATCCAAGTAAATAACCATGTAAGTAAACAATTAAAGTATGATGTGAGAACACCTAATTAGGTAAATTGAAAACTTAGGAACTTTCAATATTTGCTATCCAATCCCACCCACACCAAACCCTGAAGAAACCACCATCGGCATCACCGACTTTCCAATGGAGCAATGTCAGGTCATCCAACCAGGTATGATACTTCTAAATGGATACCTGACACCGGAAGCACAAATCCATATCATCAGACGATGCAATGAACTTGGAGCAAAACCTGGAGGTTTCTACACACCTGAATACCCGAGCGGATCAAGAATGAAATTGAAGATGATGTGCATGGGTAAGGACTGGAATCCTTACACCAAGACATATCAAGAAGTGCGAGCTGAAGATGGAGCAACCGAACCAAGTATACCTGAGGAGTTCCTTGCGGTCGTTAACCACGCCGAGGGAATTGCTCAGCAAGTTGAAACGGAATCAATTCCAAGTGTTAAAGCGGATCTATGCATTGTGAACTTCTACCAGAAAGGTGGACGGTTGGGTTTACACCAAGACAAGGACGATTCACCCGAGTCTCTAAGTAAGGGAGTACCCGTGGTGTCTTGGTCTATTGGCGATACCGCAATGTTTGTGTACGGCGAGCAGAAGCGTGCTGATCTCGCAAAGAAGTTAGTACTATAATTAGGAGATGTGTTAATCATGGGTGGGCAGTCAAGGATGCTATACCATGGCATCAAGAAGATCAAACTGAATACTGCACCATCGGCAGTGATCAATGCCACACACATGAAACCCGGACGTTTGAATTTGACCTTCAGACAGTTTTAAGCCTTGTATAAGTATGTGATGTGATAAACCAGTGTATGTTAAGGATGTTGTAAGTGTTAATTATGGCGACAGTATAAGCCAACGAATGATGTAAAAAGAATGTGTTAATGAATAAAGTGGAGTTGTTTGAAGCATGTCAACCGTGTTGTTACCAAATACTTAATAGTTTGCCAATGAATTAGGCTGTGCACTCGGAACGGGAGGTATACTGAGTGTCTGCAATGAGGCAGAAGCCGGCAAGAGCGGCACAATCCTCACCGGTACCTTTCCAGTCAATGGCGTGGACGCTTCGATCTTGTTCGACTCCGGAGCCTCACATACATTTATTTCGCTATCTTTTGCGAAGAGGCTGGGGTTAGATGGTGATGAGATGCCAGACTTCCTAGTCACTCTCCCGTCGAAAGAGCGGGTCAGGTGTACCCGCTACCACCGAGATGTTGTTGTACGAATCAGAGGTGAAGAATTTCCGATCGACCTGATAGAGTTCGACGGACTTGGTTTTGATGTGATTGTCGGGATGAACTGGTTGGAGCGGTACAAGGGCAGAATCCTGTGTGCCGAGCATCGTCTGCTTTGGAGTCCGTCTGGGGTTACCATATCTTACCGCCAGAGGCCCAGGGAGCCTTCGACTCAGATCGTCACCGCCATGGCTATGTATCGTGAACTACGACGAGGGAGTGATGTATACCTCTGCTATGTCCAGGACATAGAGAGAGACCCAGAGTTTAGTCCTGATGTGCCGGTAGTGTTGGAGTTTCCTGATGTATTTCCTAAGGAACTGCCGGGCATGCCGCCAGCACGGGAAGTGGAGTTTGAGATTGATTTGGTTCCGGGCACCGGACCAATTGCGAAGGCGCCCTATCGTATGGCTCCAGCAGAGATGACAGAGCTCAAGGAGCAGCTGAGAGACCTACTCGACAAGGGGTTTATCCGCCCTAGCGTTTCACCTTGGGGAGCGCCGGTCCTCTTCGTGAAGAAGAAGGACGGTAGCCTCCGCCTGTGTATTGACTACCGAGAGCTGAATGCAGTTACGGTGAAGAACCGTTACCCTTTACCACGCATCGACGATTTATTTGATCAGTTGAAAAGGGCATCAGTATTCTCCAAGATAGATCTACGATCCGGATACCATCAGATTGCCATCCGTGACAGTGACATTGAGAAGACAGCATTCAGAACCAGATATGGACACTATGAGTTTACGGTTATGCCGTTTGGTTTATCCAATGCACCAGCCAAGTTCATGGACTTAATGAACCGCTTGTTCCAAGATCAGTTGGACAAGTCAGTGGTAGTCTTCATCGACGATATTCTTGTGTACTCGAAATCGAGAGGTGAGCATGAAAGCCACCTGAGAAATGTGTTACAAACATTGAGGAGGAATCAGTTGTATGCTAAATTTTCAAAGTGTGAATTTTGGTTGAACCAAGTATCCTTTCTTGGACATGTGATTTCTGAAGCCGGGATCGCTGTTGATCCGGCAAAGATAGATGCAGTGCGCACCTGGCCTAGGCCGAAGACAGTTACCGATACAGGAGCTTCCTCGGTCTGGCAGGTTATTATAGGAGGTTTGTGAAGGACTTCTCCAGTGTCTCGAAGCCGATGACTTCCTTAATGAAGAAGGATGCTCCATTCGAGTGGACAGTCGACTGTGAGAGTTCTTTTCAGAGTCTCAAGGATGCTCTGACATCTGCACCAGTCCTGACTTTACCAGACGGTCCAGATGGTTTTGAGGTCTATTGCGACGCATCAGGCAGAGGTATGGGTTGTGTGTTGATGCCACGGGAAGGTCGTAGCTTACGCCTCCCGACAGCTGAAGAAGCATGAAGAGAACTACCCTACCCACGACTTAGAATTGGGTGCCATTGTCTTTGCACTGAAGATATGGCGACATCACTTGTATGGGGTAAGTGTGACAATTTATTCTGACCACAAGAGTTTAAAGTACTTGTTCACTCAGAAGGAGTTGAACATGAGACAAAGAAGGTGGGTTGAATTTCTAAACGACTACGACATTAATCTACAGTATAAAGAGGTAAGGCAAATGTGGTAGCTGACGCATTGAGTCGCCGAGCACACTCTCTCCATTCGCTAGTCTCATACTGGCTTGGTTGAAGAGGTGCGGAGTGCTCAGATGACGGATCAGTACATGTTGGAGATTAGACAGAAGCTTGTTGGTGGCACATTCGAGGGTCAGAAGTACGACTTCAGACTCCACAATGATGACCTGATTAGGCTGAATGGCCGACTGTGTATTCCGGAGTAGCGCTGAGCTGAAGGAGCGCATACTCAGTGAATCCCACTGTTCTACGACTTGATTCACCCCGGAGCTTCAAAAATGTATAAGAGTATGAAACGTTATTTTTGGTGGACGGGTATGAAAAAGGATGTGAATGACTATGTGTTGAGGTGTCTCACTTGTCAGAAGGTCAAGTTTGAGCACCGACGGCCTGGTGGTATGGTACAGCCAATGCCAGTGCCTGAGTGGAAGTTCCATGACATATCTATGGACTTCGTAGTAGGGCTTCCGCCTACAAGGGGAGGTCTGAACATGATTTGGGTTGTTGTTGACCGACTGACCAAGGTGGCTCGATTCATACCAATGAAGGACACCTGGAAAGTGGCAAAACTTGCAGAGCTTTTTGATAGAGAGATTGTTCGGCACCATGGGGTACCGAAGACTATCGTGTCTGACAGGGATACCAGATCCTCTCCAGGTACTGGAAATCCACAAGGGAAGCGTTGGTACCGAGCTGAAGCTAAGTACAGTGTTCCACCCAAGATAGATGGTCAGAGTGAGCGCACCATCCAGACACTTGAGGATATGTTACGTGCATGTGCACTTGACTTTCAGACCAGCTGGATTGACAAGTTACATCTGATCGAGTTTAGCTACAACAACAGTTACCACGCTTCGATCAAGATGTCTCCTTTCCAGGCTTTGTACGGTAGACCATGCCGCACGCCATTATGCTGGGATGAGTCGAGTGAGTGAGACGGTCATTATAGGACCAGAGTATCTGGAACAAGTTTAGGCAGAAGTTCGCCAGATCCGGGCTAACATGAAGGCAGCTCAGGATAGACAGAAATCGTACGCGGATGTACGCAGACGTGACCTGGAGTTCGCCGTGGGCGATCAGGTATTTCTCAGAGTATCCCCCATGAAGGGAGTATTTCGTTTTGGCCAGAAAGGCAAGTTGAGCCCGAAATATGTGAGGCCATATGTTGTGACGGAGCGGATCGGCCCGGTAGCTTACCGACTTGATTTACCCGTCGAGCTGGGCAAGGTACATGATGTATTTCATGTGTCCCAGTTGAAGAAATATATGTCTCATCTGTCTCATGTACTCCAGCCTGAAAGGCTAACCTTAGAGCCGACCATGCGATCAGTGGAGACTCCGGTACGGATTCTGGACACTAAGACTCGAGACACTCGCCATAAGTCTGTGAGACTGGTGAAGGTTCTCTGGTCTAACCAGGACGTTGAGGAGGCCACTTGGGAGCTGGAAGATAAGATGAAGGTGAAGTACCCGTCATTGTTTACTTCTTAGTGTTTGTATGTATAGGGTACGGGGCGTACCCCTATTTAAGGGGGGTAGAGCCGTTTCGGTTATGTATGTACGACATGTATTTGGATACAATGTCTGTGTTGTGATGTTTTGTTGTTTGGATCTTGTGTCCGATGTTATGTAAATATGTTGTTAATGTTGTTATGGAAGTATTGTTGATATGTGTTCCTGTGTTCTAATATTTAGGATATGTGGAAGTATGAACTTTGGGGACAAAGTTCTTTT
The DNA here is from genome assembly GCA_023374045.1 of Limonium bicolor. Classification (NCBI taxonomy): domain Eukaryota; kingdom Viridiplantae; phylum Streptophyta; class Magnoliopsida; order Caryophyllales; family Plumbaginaceae; genus Limonium; species Limonium bicolor. Next base: position 9,070,705 of record CM041778.1, on the reverse strand, counting down.
AAGGGGGGTAGATTGAAATACCCCAAACCTTAGTATGTTGTTTAAACACTTAAATATGGTATATTAAGACTAAAAAGAGTCTTAGAAACATTAGTAAACAATTTAAACCATAGAGAACACAAATAAATGCCTTAAAGTCAATTAGGGCTAAAATGTGCTCTAAGCTTGGGATAAGCTTGGGTAAGACCTAATGAGCTTACCAAGACCTTATTTATATACTAATGAACATATTGAACCAATTACCAAAGAAAAGCAAGCTTGAAAACAAGTTAAAACACAAAATGTGCTTTAAGGAGTCTTAAAGCACATTTTTGAAAAATTGTCTTGTAAATGAGTTTTGAATGGCTAAATGTCCATCATTACTCTTTAATTAACATGTGTACTATATAGTATCACATTTGGAAGTCTATATCAATGGGAAATCAAAAATTTCACATCTATGTGCCTTGTTTTAGTGAATAGTAACTAAAATAAGCAAGTTTATAACATATGTCATTATAAGTGTGACAATTGGTCAACAAAGACTAAAATACCCCTTGTTATAATATGGGGGCCGGTTTTTATAAGGGTGAGTCATCTCCCCCTTGTTAGTTATCAAGTAAGTAAAATTAATAAAGCAAAACACTATTTACTTTACATATAAATATCTTCCAAAAAGTAGAACTTATCTTCATTCTCTTCATTTCCTCATGCTCCCACCGTCTCCAACACTTCACCTTCTCCCTTCTTGCTCTCTTTCACGGTAATACTACACCGCCACCATCAAACTCCATCTTTGACCATCTATAATTCATAGCTCACTTTGCCAAATCAAAAACAAAGACCACCATTTTCTTAGTCTCATCAAGCTCTTCATTCCTATCTTCTCAAAATCCCAAGAGCTCCATTTCGGTGCCAAGAGGAATCACCATGGGAGGAGCTTGAGCTCATCTTTTCACATATTGTTGTTCTCCTTTGCTTCTAGGTAAGGAAACTCAAAGAAAAATAACATTTCCTTCATGTTTGTGTGTTGTCCGAAAATCACCATTGATGGTGTCTTTACCTTGCTTGTTTTAGCTTCATTTGAATCTTCCAAGGGCTTGGTGGAGTCCTCTCTTGCTACATATCCAAACTCTCTTTCCATTCCAAGGTAAAACAATCATCTTAATGCTTTAAGATAATATATGTAACTAGGGTTTACAATGAGATGAAGCACAAAGCTTGTATACTCATTTCATTACTTGTACATTGTTTAGAAGTTGACAAACAACCAAACATCCTTACCGGTTTTATAAGGAAACAAGAAAGAAGTTGTGAGGAAAAGAGGTAAATATGCTAACTTAATGTAGTTTAATGTCTTAGGAGAAATGAGCTTATATTGCTTGTTAAAACTACTTAAAGAGCCAATGGTAAATGACTTAGTTAAATGCTCTCAAGGAGATTATTAAGGGCATATTGTTATGTTGAGTGTACTTGCAGGTCAAAGGCATATATATTGTGGAAATTCAGTGTTTAAGGTTTAAGCATTTTAAGGGCCTAAGTGCCATGCAATTTAAATTATGCACTATATTGTGATGTAGTGTAAATTTGGTGAGGTTTGTGTATAAGAATATTCTTGATGGATTTTAGTGTTCATGGATGTTAATGGTGAAAACAATGTGTTTTTGGTGTAACAAGATGTTAGTAGAACCCATGTCAAAAATTAGGTAATGTATAGGAAGTTATAGGTGTTTTAAGGAGTTTTGGTGAACTATGAAGTCTTAGGATGGCTAGGTATCTTATTAGGGAAGAAGATATATGTTAAGGTGTTTTTAGAATGCAAATGAGTGTTTTGGGACACACCAAAGTCATTTCGGAGTTGTTCTAGGACTTAGGCAAACTTTGGTAAACAAGGAGAAGGAATAAACTTGTAAAAGGACTACAAGGATGACATAAGGAATTTAGTTGTAAGAAAAGATGCTTAAGAGTGGATGTTCTAATGGAGAAGAAATATTATGGTATAATGGTTACAATAGGCATGAAACACCACTTAGAAACCTAAGGAGGAAATACTATAGGTGTTAGAGGTTTTGGTGAAAATTGGTTAAGTGTTTGAAGGCTTAGAAAATGAGTGTTTTGGCTTGTCCGAACATCCGTCCGTACATGGACGTTCGGACAGGCCCTGTTGCGTAAAAATTCTCAGAGTCTCGAACTGTGTCCGAACTTCGGAAGTCCGGACACAGGTTCGGACACATGAGGTTCTACTTTGAATTTTCCTCGACCCATGTCCGAACTTCCGAAGTCCGGACACATGTTCGGACATGCGTCTGTTTCCAGTCTTAAGTCACGGCTTGCGTCCGAACTTGGGAAGTCCGGACACAAGTTCGGACATGCCACTGTTTTGGCCAAAAATGTTGTTTAAGGTTAGGAAAAGTTGTCTAAAAATGGTGATTAGTTAGTAATGATGATATGAGGTTATTTAAGACATGTTAGGAGAGTTATAATGACAATTAAAATGGTGAAAAGTAATAACAAGTGTGAAAGAAAAATAACTAGAAATGTAAAGTAATAAGCTACTGATGAACTAGTACGTTAAATTAACCGACGTTACTAAATGTGTATAGGATTCTCCAAAGGTGGAAACCAGTCGAAGCAAGGACCAAGGTATGGTTTTCTTGCAGTCTGTTGCCTACCGGTTTACACCGGCTTGTGTGTTGTTTGTTTTCTGCGTGTTTATGACCTTGTAAGACTTAAGTCATGTAATGAGTTTACAGTTGTTTAATATTATTGTATTGTTTAGTATGACTCTCTCTTCCCTTGTGTGTGTCTAACAAGACTTAACTAAATGTTGTGAATTGTTTATTGAGTTCAATGTTGAACTACTAACAAGTGCTAACGGGGGAAGTGAGGAGTCCGGTCTGTTCCGGCCACGCGTGTGAGTATGGGAGTCGATGTCATAACCGGTTCGATTCTCTTTGTATGTTATGGTTGTTTTCCAATTTGGTTTCCAACCTTCCCTTTAGCTTAACCAAGGCTATTTTACTGACTCACGTCGGGCCACAGGGGCATACTATGTTTTGTTTCGGTGTGCTTGGATCACTATATCCGAGGCACCTTGTGTTAAGTTATCCGTTCAATCTAACAGGACGGTAACGAGTTATGTAACGAGCTTAGCATGAGTATGGCAACATTCTCTAGGCTCTCCATGGGAACTAATTGTGTTGGTTCATTTCCTAAAAGGATTTGTTCTTGTATGCTATGTGTGATGTTGTGTTCAATACTCATGGTGTGATATGTATATGTTGTATGTTTTAAAAGAATGCCATGTCATCATGACAATTAGTTGCGCGTATCCCGGTAGCCGATGGGCTGCGCGTTAACCATACCAGCCAAGGGTTGCTGACCCCCTCGGGGGCTCCATATTTCTTTTACTGCAGGATGAGGATCGAAGAAGCAGAATGGCTCTAGATTCTAGGATGCAGGATTACTTTTGATTATTTTTGGATGTTGGGCCCGGGATGCGCCTGTGCTCCCGTGGCGTTATGTATTTTGGTTGTGAACAGTTTACAGTGATGGATTACAGTGAAGGATGTAAGTAAATACTCGGTATTGTGTTTATGTATATATGGTTATTAGTTCTATGCTCGGGAGTCTAATCATCAGACCGATACACTTGTATTTATTCAGCCTTGTTAACCACGTGGGTGGTTGACGGCGTTGTAGCACCAATCGTTTAGTTATTGTTTAGTTGTTTATTTTCCGTTGCGACTCCAGTTAATAGTAAGTGTGTAGTAGGGTTGTTACAAAAAGTGGTATCAGAGCGAAGTATCGCTCTGATGGCAAGAATACCAAGCTTAGGGATATACCGAGTTAGGAAATCTAACCACAGTTACCTAAGTGAACAGTTATGAGAAGATTAACCACTAACTAAGTGTGGAGATACCTTATTGTCGGGAAGATGTTACAATTGTTGGACCGATAAGTGTGCAAGCACAGTGCTAATAAATGTTCATGTGAATCCAGATGTCAGGTAGACCACGAGGTCGAGGCCGCGGGCGCGGCATTGGTGATACTGGGAACCAGGGGGAGAACCCTACGGCACAGGTCATGGCCGACGCTGTTGCGGCCGCCGTAGCCCAGATGGTCCCACAGTTATTGGCTGCGATGCAGCAGCAGCAAGGCGGTGAGGGTCAACAAGGGCCACAACCGCAACCACAGCCGCGCGAGACCAACTGGGTCAAGGCGTTGGCGGATTTGAGACCACCGTCATTCAGTGGGGAGACCGACCCTAGTAAGCTGGAGGCGTACATCTCCGAGATGGAGACCGCTTTCGAGACCTTGGACGTTCCTGCTGGTGCCAAGGTTCGACTAGCCGCTTACTATCTGAAGGGATCGGCTCAGACTTGGTGGAAGCTGGTAAGGGAGGGAAGAGTTGGTGATCCTACCTTCCAGTGGAGGGAGTACACGGCCCTGCTGCGGGCCAAGTACTACCCGATTCATGTTCAGGAGGCCAAGCGCCTGGAGCTTGACAGTTTGAGACAAGGAGATAAGATGATAGTTGATGAGTACTACACCGCTTTTATCGGACTCATCCATCTGCTGCCGGATCTGGGCTACTCAGACCGGATTTTAGTGAACCGTTTTTACAACGGGTTGAGTTACCGTTTACGCTACGGCATGGGGCCGAGCGGGTATACTACCTTGCAGGTAATGAACTACAGTATAAGTGAATGAGTATGTATAGTATGTTAATGTGATGTGAGTTTGTTTAGCGGGGCATAACTAACACCCTAAATATAGGAGTGCTACCATGCCGCTGCAATTGTGGAGATCACCGTCCGTCTGAGGGACGAGGAGAGTGCGCTCAAGCGCAAGGCCATGAGCGAGGGCCAAGGCACGCAAGGGCAAGGGGGAGGAAAGAAGAAGAAGCCATACCCCCAGTCCCAGAAAGGACAGCAACAGGGTGGCAAGGGCCAGACCCAGACCACCACTGCTGAGGAGCCTCTGCAGCTCACCTACGCGTATACGGCCAAGCCCTTACGCTCTTACCCACCCAAGGGTAAATAATAAATTTCAATACCAAAATCTAGTGTGTGTTATTAACTGGTGGAGTATGTACTGAGTGTGTGATGTGTTAGCAGCTAGCACGGGCTCTGGACCGGAGCGCCACTACTATTGTAAGTGGTGTAACGGAGACCACCCCGGCAAGGACTGCAAGGGTAATGATGTGCAGTGCCGATACTGCAAAAAGATGGGGCACCGTGATTATGAGTGCTGGCAGAACCCAAACAGTAGAAACTACAGGCCCAAGGGGCAATGGAAGGGTAAGGCCACCGCGACCACTGATGGCCCGAAGACGGCGAATCAGCCACCCCCGGATCAGAGGTACACAGATTCCCAGAAGGGGAAGGGGTCGGGACCTAGCAAGGCCACCCTGCATGTGGTGGACCGGTCTGAGGCGCCAGGGCCCTCTTCTAGACCAGGTACCGCCTAAACTGTTGAGTGAAATAAGTGATTGCATACCGCATTTCATGCATGTGTCTGTCAGTGAATCCAAGTAAATAACCATGTAAGTAAACAATTAAAGTATGATGTGAGAACACCTAATTAGGTAAATTGAAAACTTAGGAACTTTCAATATTTGCTATCCAATCCCACCCACACCAAACCCTGAAGAAACCACCATCGGCATCACCGACTTTCCAATGGAGCAATGTCAGGTCATCCAACCAGGTATGATACTTCTAAATGGATACCTGACACCGGAAGCACAAATCCATATCATCAGACGATGCAATGAACTTGGAGCAAAACCTGGAGGTTTCTACACACCTGAATACCCGAGCGGATCAAGAATGAAATTGAAGATGATGTGCATGGGTAAGGACTGGAATCCTTACACCAAGACATATCAAGAAGTGCGAGCTGAAGATGGAGTAACCGTAGCAAGTATACCTGAGGAGTTCCTTGCGGTCGTTAACCACGCCGGGAATTGCTCAGCAAGTTGAAACGGAATCAATTCCAAGTGTTAAAGCGGATCTATGCATTGTGAACTTCTACCAGAAAGGTGGACGGTTGGGTTTACACCAAGACAAGGACGTCACCCGAGTCTCTAAGTAAGGGAGTACCCGTGGTGTCTTGGTCTATTGGCGATACCGCAATGTTTGTGTACGGCGAGCAGAAGCGTGCTGATCTCGCAAAGAAGTTAGTACTAAAATCAGGAGATGTGTTAATCATGGGTGGGCAGTCAAGGATGCTATACCATGGCATCAAGAAGATCAAACTGAATACTGCACCATCGGCAGTGATCAATGCCACACACATGAAACCCGGACGTTTGAATTTGACCTTCAGACAGTTTTAAGCCTTGTATAAGTATGTGATGTGATAAACCAGTGTATGTTAAGGATGTTGTAAGTGTTAATTATGGCGATAGTATAAGCCAACGAATGTTGTAAAAAGAATGTGTTAATGAATAAAGTGGAGTTGTTTGAAGCATGTCAACCATGTTGTTACCAAATACTTAATAGTTTGCCAATGAATTAGGTTGTGCACTCGGAACGGGAGGTATACTGAGTGTCTGCAATGAGGCAGAAGCCGGCAAGAGCGGCACAATCCTCACCGGTACCTTTCCAGTCAATGGCGTGGACGCTTCGATCTTGTTCGACTCCGGAGCCTCACATACATTTATTTCGCTATCTTTTGCGAAGAGGGGGGTTAGATGGTGATGAGATGCCAGACTTCCTAGTCACTCTCCCGTCGAAAGAGCGGATCAGGTGTACCCGCTACCACCGAGATGTTGTTGTACGAATCAGAGGTGAAGAATTTCCGATCGACCTGATAGAGTTCGACGGACTTGGTTTTGATGTGATTGTCGGGATGAACTGGTTGGAGCGGTACAAGGGCAGAATCCTGTGTGCCGAGCATCGTCTGCTTTTCGGAGTCCGTCTGGGGTTACCATATCTTACCGCCAGAGGCCCAGGGAGCCTTCGACTCAGATCGTCACCGCCATGGCTATGTATCGTGAACTATGACGAGGGAGTGATGTATACCTCTGCTATGTCCAGGACAGAGAGAGAGACCCTGAGTTTAGTCCTGATGTGCCGGTAGTGTTCGAGTTTCCTGATGTATTTCCTAAGGAACTGTCGGGCATGCCGCCAGCACGGGAAGTGGAGAGTTTGAGATTGATTTGGTTCCGGGCACCGGACCAATTGCGAAGGCGCCCTATCGTATGGCTCCAGCAGAGATGACAGAGCTCAAGGAGCAGCTGAGAGACCTACTCGACAAGGGGTTTATCCGCCCTAGCGTTTCACCTTGGGGAGCGCCGGTCCTCTTCGTGAAGAAGAAGGACGGTAGCCTCCGCCTGTGTATTGACTACCGAGAGCTGAATGCAGTTACGGTGAAGAACCGTTACCCTTTACCACGCATCGACAATTTATTTGATCAGTTGAAAAGGGCATCAGTATTCTCCAAGATAGATCTACGATCCGGATACCATCAGATTGCCATCCGTGACAGTGACATTGAGAAGACAGCATTCAGAACCAGATATGGACATTATGAGTTTACGGTTATGCCGTTTGGTTTATCCAATGCACCAGCCAAGTTCATGGACTTAATGAACCGCTTGTTCCAAGATCAGTTGGACAAGTCAGTGGAAGTCTTCATCGACGATATTCTTGTGTACTCGAAATCGAGAGGTGAGCATGAAAGCCACCTGAGAAATGTGTTACAAACATTGAGGAGGAATCAGTTGTATGCTAAATTTTCAAAGTGTGAATTTTGGTTGAACCAAGTATCCTTTCTTGGACATGTGATTTCTGAAGCCGGGATCGCTGTTGATCCGGCAAAGATAGATGCAGTGCGCACCTGGCCTAGGCCGAAGACAGTTACCGATATCAGGAGCTTCCTCGGTCTGGCAGGTTATTATAGGAGGTTTGTGAAGGACTTCTCCAGTGTCTCGAAGCCGATGACTTCCTTAATGAAGAAGGATGCTCCATTCGAGTGGACAGTCGACTGTGAGAGTTCTTTTCAGAGTCTCAAGGATGCTCTGACATCTGCACCAGTCCTGACTTTACCAGACGGTCCAGATGGTTTTGAGGTCTATTGCGACGCATCAGGCAGAGGTATGGGTTGTGTGTTGATGCAACACGGGAAGGTCGTAGCTTACGCCTCCCGACAGCTGAAGAAGCATGAAGAGAACTACCCTACCCACGACTTAGAATTGGGTGCCATTGTCTTTGCACTGAAGATATGGCGACATCACTTGTATGGGGTAAGTGTGACAATTTATTCTGACCACAAGAGTTTAAAGTACTTGTTCACTCAGAAGGAGTTGAACATGAGACAAAGAAGGTGGGTTGAATTTCTAAACGACTACGACATTAATCTACAGTATAAAGAGGGTAAGGCAAATGTGGTAGCTGACGCATTGAGTCGCCGAGCACACTCTCTCCATTCGCTAGTCTCTCATACTGGCTTGGTTGAAGAGGTGCGGAGTGCTCAGATGACGGATCAGTACATGTTGGAGATTAGACAGAAGCTTGTTGGTGGCACATTCGAGGGTCAGAAGTACGACTTCAGACTCCACAATGATGACCTGATTAGGCTGAATGGCCGACTGTGTATTCCGAGGAGTAGCGCTGAGCTGAAGGAGCGCATACTCAGTGAATCCCACTGTTCTACGACTTCGATTCACCCCGGAGCTTCAAAAATGTATAAGAGTATGAAACGTTATTTTTGGTGGACGGGTATGAAAAAGGATGTGAATGACTATGTGTTGAGGTGTCTCACTTGTCAGAAGGTCAAGTTTGAGCACCGACGGCCTGGTGGTATGGTACAGCCAATGCCAGTGCCTGAGTGGAAGTTCCATGACATATCTATGGACTTCGTAGTAGGGCTTCCGCCTACAAGGGGAGGTCTGAACATGATTTGGGTTGTTGTTGACCGACTGACCAAGGTGGCTCGATTCATACCGATGAAGGACACCTGGAAAGTGGCAAAACTTGCAGAGCTTTTTGATAGAGAGATTGTTCGGCACCATGGGGTACCGAAGACTATCGTGTCTGACAGGGATACCAGATTCCTCTCCAGGTACTGGAAATCCACACGGGAAGCGCTTGGTACCGAGCTGAAGCTAAGTACAGTGTTCCACCCACAGACAGATGGTCAGAGTGAGCGCACCATCCAGACACTTGAGGATATGTTACGTGCATGTGCACTTGACTTTCAGACCAGCTGGATTGACAAGTTACATCTGATCGAGTTTAGCTACAACAACAGTTACCACGCTTCGATCAAGATGTCTCCTTTCCAGGCTTTGTACGGTAGACCATGCCGCACGCCATTATGCTGGGATGAGTCGAGTGAGACGGTCATTATAGGACCAGAGTATCTGGAACAAGTTCAGGCAGAAGTTCGCCAGATCCGGGCTAACATGAAGGCAGCTCAGGATAGACAGAAATCGTACGCGGATGTGCGCAGACGTGACCTGGAGTTCGCCGTGGGCGATCAGGTATTTCTCAGAGTATCCCCCATGAAGGGAGTATTTCGTTTTGGCCAGAAAGGCAAGTTGAGCCCGAAATATGTGGGGCCATATGTTGTGACGGAGCGGATCGGCCGGTAGCTTACCGACTTGATTTACCCGCCGAGCTGGGCAAGGTACATGATGTATTTCATGTGTCCCAGTTGAAGAAATATATGTCTCATCCGTCTCATGTACTCCAGCCTGAAAGGCTAACCTTAGAGCCGACCATGCGATCAGTGGAGACTCCGGTACGGATTCTGGACACTAAGACTCGAGACACTCGCCATAAGTCTGTGAGACTGGTGAAGGTTCTCTGGTCTAACCAGGACGTTGAGGAGGCCACTTGGGAGCTGGAAGATAAGATGAAGGTGAAGTACCCGTCATTGTTTACTTCTTAGCGTTTGTATGTATAGGGTACGGGGCGTACCCCTATTTAAGGGGGGTAGAGCCGTTTCGGTTATGTATGTACGACATGTATTTGGATACAATGTCTGTGTTGTGATGTTTTGTTGTTTGGATCTTGTGTCCGATGTTATGTAAAGATGTTGTTAATGTTGTTATGGAAGTATTGTTGATATGTGTTCCTGTGTTCTAATATTTAGGATATGTGGAAGTATGAACTTTGGGGACAAAGTTCTTTTAAGGGGGGTAGATTGAAATACCCCAAACCTTAGTATGTTGTTTAAACACTTAAATATGGTATATTAAGACTAAAAAGAGTCTTAGAAACATTAGTAAACAATTTAAACCATAGAGAACACAAATAAATGCCTTAAAGTCAATTAGGGCTAAAATGTGCTCTAAGCTTGGGATAAGCTTGGGTAAGACCTAATGAGCTTACCAAGACCTTATTTATACTAATGAACATATTGAACCAATTACCAAAGAAAAGCAAGCTTGAAAACAAGTTAAAACACAAAATGTGCTTTAAGGAGTCTTAAAGCACATTTTTGAAAAATTGTCTTGTAAATGAGTTTTGAATGGCTAAATGTCCATCATTACTCTTTAATTAACATGTGTACTATATAGTATCACATTTGGAAGTCTATATCAATGGGAAATCAAAAATTCACATCTATGTGCCTTGTTTTAGTGAATAGTAACTAAAATAAGCAAGTTTATAACATATGTCATTATAAGTGTGACAATTGGTCAACAAAGACTAAAATACCCCTTGTTATAATATGGGGGCCGGTTTTTATAAGGGTGAGTCATCTCCCCCTTGTTAGTTATCAAGTAAGTAAAATTAATAAAGCAAACACTATTTACTTTACATATAAATATCTTCCAAAAAGTAGAACTTATCTTCATTCTCTTCATTTCATCATGCTCCCACCGTCTCCAACACTTCACCTTCTCCCTTCTTACTCTCTTTCACGGTAATACTACACCGCCACCATCAAACTCCATCTTTGACCATCTATAATTCATAGCTCACTTTGCCAAATCAAAAACAAAG